>RJWM01000933.1:0-178980 GCA_004363535.1 Dasyprocta punctata
GAGATACACACCTTGCCACCCTCCACTTGAAAAGGTTAACATCTCAAGGCCACACCAGTCTGATTAGCAACAGTTAACAACAAGCATATTTTATGTGAAAACTTGTTTCCTGAAGCAATATGGGAGCTTAGATGGCTCAGTTACTATTCCCATGCTTCTACAACTAGAACACCTTCATCTCACTGGAGAGAAATTTTACCCTGATAAACCTTTCTTTTTTGTATTAATTGGCATATTTTCTTCCCAGGTGAGTTTTACTCCCAAAACACCAAGATCTAACTGCATCAGATTTTTAGGTGCTCATGTCATTTGAATACCAAGCAAAGTCCAGGAGATTATTTCACCATTAATCTTTGCAACTAATAAGATGAATCTAAACCAGCTGCCTTAAAAACAGAGGTGGGCATTTCACCAGTAACTCTTTTCCATAGCTCCTTGATGAAGATGATCCACTGAAGCAAAACTTCTGCATGATCTATTAATAGAGAATGAGGATTAATGAAGGATTATGTCATAATGAGTCTGCCTGCAGAGTAGCTTCAGTTCTGGTCCTTTGCTGCCAAAATACAGTTCTCATTTCCAACAAACAAAGTCTATCTGAGAGAAAGCACAGAGCCCCTTTAGAACTGGAAAGTCCTGTGCATAATAATGAATGTCTAACTCTTCTTTTGCCAAAGAGCTTCAGCACTTTCAATGTCATAGGTCAATGCAGTGATTCAGAGGGGGCCTGATCCTTATCTAAGCTTTTGCAACAAAATTAGAATGTGCTGTAGTCTTATTAAAGAAATGTTTGTTCCTCCATCAATGAGCTGAAAAGAAAGCGGCTCAATGTACTTTTGCAAATTACAGCAATAAACTGCTTGAATTAACTGCTTTATTACAAATATTTAATTATTCTGAGGGTTAAATATCCAACATTTTCGAAAGGCAAAAATTAGCAGTCCACTTCATAACCTACTTCATTTAAAATCTGTTACAGTGGTGTACTTCTGTTTTTATTTTTAAGCAATTCCAACTTTCAGTTGTCTTCATCATGAATTCAACTAGTTTCCTTCTACTTGGGATTAAAAAGAAAAATACATACCGCCCCAATTTTGAAGTAAGTTGTTAAGAAAATCAAATTTGTAGCTTGTGAACAATACAAAAGGCAAGACTTGTTTTCATTCCATAGGAACATGAAGAGTTACAGAAAGGAAATATGACTCAAACAGCAAATAGGGTCAGTCACATTTTACGTAAGACTTGTTTCAAGATTTTGATAAATTAATGTTATTATTTTTAAAATGGCTGCTATTGACTGTGGCTTAAAGTCCACTCCTTCTTAAATTAAAAAGGATCATAAATTAAAACTATGTGTTAGAAGAAAACTTGACATATATTGAACAAAAAGCAAATGTTCTCAAAAGGAAGTTTTTATTCCAACAAAATAAAATTCAATTCATCAATTTGAATCTGTTTTCCATTTATTAAATGGCACTGAAGCAGTTGAAAATCATTCTTAAAAACTGATCTTTTTTTCTGGGTTATAATCTTAAAAAATAAGAAAGTAGCATTTTGCCATGGAGCAAAGAAAAATATTACAATAACAGAAAGTGGATCAATCAGGATATGCTTCAACAGAGGAATATATCAAAGCATTATTATAGTCTCTTTCCACTTACTGTTTGGATTCACTAATCTACATCACTAAATTGACCATTCAGTGCCAGAAAATCTGCCATGTAGGTCTCGACTTTTCATAGCAGCTCTTAAATGTGTATTCGGAAACTACAAAGTGCTGAATATATTTTCATCCTTTTTATACTACGATTTACAACTAATGACCTTAAGCAATGTCATGCATGTAAAACAAAATTATGAGACCACCCTGGTTTAGAGCCCAATAAAGGTATAGAATCAAACTTCATTATCATTCAAATTTAATAGGGGAGAGGAATAATAAAACAAAATCCATAGTAATACAGACAAATCTATTTTGTAGTTTTACTTTGTAAAAACATCCTCCTTCACTTGTATTTTGCTATTACCGGCTCAGGGTAAGTAGACAATTATCTAAGCTTAATGCCAAAAGTAATAATGTACTGCACATATTCAAAATCCTTGTGCCACATCAGACCGTGCCTGCAGGGACAAAACATTTATCGGTTGCTCCTTACAGCAACAGCAGGTTTGAAAATTTGGCTGCCCGGACTGACATTTAGTAAAATCATAGTTTTAGCTTGATTCAGTACCCAACACAGGAGACCCTGATACTGGGATGACTCTCCTGGCAGTGTGCCTCCTGATACCCAGAAGAACTGTGGGCCACTCTCTGTCCCACTACTTGCCATGAAAGAAGTCCTTTCACTTCCCTGCTATAGTTGGCACACTGCCCTTTTCACAGACCCAACGAACCGTCATCTTGGATGTAACAAATTAGTACATTCTCAGAATAATAATAAGTGCAGGCATGAAAACACTATTGTTTTTATTTGGAAATGAAGTAACTCATTTTAGCTGAGTGACTTTTTCAGCATAGCATCACAAGCCAAAAAAAAAAAAATCTTTTCTGAAAAGAATGGTCAATTTGAGGAAAAATATGACACATCATTTGCTGTGAAAATTAGAGGAAGGAAAAAAATTTTTATAGCTAAAAAGAAAATAAGTTGAAGGGATATATGTAAAATAAGTGATGCATCCATTTCAAAGTACAGTTAGAGGAAAAAATTAGAAAAGAGTGCAATATGCAGTTGATGAAGAGCTCTAGGAAAAGACAAAGTAGTTAAAAAAAATAATGAGATATAGACAATGTTAAAATACTAGAGAATAACATCAACAATTTTTATGTGTTAATGCTAATGTCAAATTTTATTTTCAGTTTTCAAAAAAGTTTCTTTCACTACTGTGTGTGCAAGTGTGCATATGTGTGTATTTCCACCCCCAGAAATTATTTTACTATGTTGATAAGAAAATTAAAAAGTTAATGCCTTACAAATTTCTAGTCAAATCTACTTCCAAGTAGAGCCATAAAATTTATAGGAAACACTTTTCCTCATTTCTCCAAAAGGGCCATCACCATTTTTGAATATGAAGAGCTCTGGAAAATACAACTGTAAGAACTACTGTTATAAACTCTTTATGACAGCTTTAACTGAGATTTAAATAACAAATATATTTTAAAGCAGGTAGGAAGCTGAAATTAGAATTGCCAAGAAGTATGAGACAATAAAGTAAATAAATACATTTTCAATATTCTATACTGTCCAACATAGGTGTCAGCTCAAAATTATAACCTAGAAATCAAAATAATCATTAATCTATTCTTCCTTCACTCTAGCTCTGATCTTTTGAACAAATCATGGTATTTTATGTAAAAATGTACCACAAATTTACTAAACTTTCTGGTTCAAATGAGTTCAAGAATATCTCATTATAGATGGAGACAGTCCTGAAAAGGCAGCCAAGCATGACTAAAAAGATCACTCTTTTACACAAAAAATAGCCTTCTTATTTTACCCTTTGTTGAAAAGACATTTGGCCAGCCACAGGGGAAATACATAATCTACTTTTATATTCAAATAATTTATTTGAAAACTCTACGGCTATAAGGACCCTAAAACAATTCTGTGTTGAATATACATATTACGTGGGTTTATGTGATCTTAATCATTGACTTGTTTTCATGTGCTGTCAAGATTTTGGCAGTTCTTAAAGGAGAAAAACACATTCTAATACTTTCATAAAAATTTGCCATTAAGTAAAATTCTGTCTGCAGTGGACTAGATGGTATTCTTGTGATATAGTTCTGTAAATAATGTGATACATAAAGTCAAGTTTGAATATTGCAGCTCTGTTCATGTAGCAATCTAGCAATTGTATCTGATATACATTCCAACACCCAATCTGTCTGGTAACATGTCAAAAATTATGCCATTCATAATTTGCCTTTTTATAAAGACAAGCAGCACTACTTGAATATTTCAAGATTTCAAAAACCTCCCTCCACATAGATTTGCTCTGTCAGTTCTGTGAATTTTTGTTTCCGTGTTTTGATCATAAGGCTGATTGTATGAACTCTTAACTGCAGTGAAGTTCACTGTGCAATACTTCCCCCCACCTACCACCTTGGGAGCCAAGGAGATGCCAGTAGTAAACGATGTTTGTCCATTTACTTCACGTAAGACACTGTTTCATTCATTCAGTTCAGCTCAATATCCACGATTAGATAACAGCAGAGAACAGTACAGACTGAAGAGGAAAAGCTTACAGCAATTAGTTTCCTCCTAAGTACTTTAGTCCTCCTTATTTAGGTTTTTAAAAAACAGGCAATCATACAATGAATTTCAAGCAGCTATACAAAGCATTTTAAAAACTGTTTCTACAGTCTTAATTTCCTTTTATCATTGCACACAGAAAGAGAGGAAGTAGCTATCACATTCATGTCCTAAAATTGATCACTCAGAAAGTCTAGAAAGTTTCCTATGCTTTCTCTCTATGTGTTTTTCCTCTGACTTTTTAAGGTGCAGGTGAGATATTTCTAGCTTAGATACAGAAGACCAAAAAGTAAAATGTCGACTTGTCTTGTACATTCTGGGTGCCTCCCTAGACTCTGCCACTCTCCCAGCAAAGCGGAATGAATATCTAGGCTAACCACACATTTCAGGACAAAGGAACTAATTCATGGGGGAGGGGAGACCACACACCATTTATAAGGTTTGTTCAGTTTACAAGAAAACTATTGTCAATGCTTTGTTGATTCATTATGAATGACCCCGCGTGACAAATAACAAGTGGCCACCCCCTTGCTGCTCTTCCCCAGCGTACTTCCTGCATGCAAGAGCAGCCCAGCACCCACTGGGCTAATTGCTATGTAAGGAAACTGTAACTGTAGGTACATAAGACAGCTCTGATCACAGATATACCCATCAGGCTGAAGATTTGATGAAACTGTGCTTCTGGTACCCAAAAGATTGGGCACAGTAGGACAGTGCTTGCTATTACTGTACAAAACTCTGATGTGAAGAACCAAATTCCACTAGAGGGAGTGAAAAAGCCCAGAAAGGATCATAGAGATGCTGACTCTATGCAGGGTCCTACCACTAGGACATTTTAGTGACTACAAAATCTTCTTGTCTCTCCACCTACAAAATGGGACTAAAGTATTTTTTTAAAGGAAAATCACCTTAAAATCTTTTGTTGGAAAATGCTATACAGTGCACAAGTATTATCTTCATCATCCATTGAACCTTTGTACTTTTTTCTGTGCCCCGAGGGAAATAATAAATTGACATATTTTCTATCATCAGAGATCCTTTTAAGACCACAATGTGATTGCACTCCAGTACATCTCACACTTATCCCCATTAAAAACACACAAAGGGGTGAAAGCAGGGAAAGAAATAGGTAGGCATAAAGGGCAGCTCGGATATGCTGTTGTACAACATGGGCGCTCTCTCCTAACCTACCCCAGCCTCTAAGAAGGGAGTGAACCACCACACAAAGAAGTCACAAACGGGCCCTGCATATATTCCAGCTGGAGCTGGCTGCTCTGTGGGTAAAAGCACACAGATTGCTCTCCCAAGTGGCCATTTGATTGCAGATCAGCTATGTGTTCCCCGACTGCTCCAACAACTCTGAATGGGGCCCTGTATCTTTTTAAGTGGTTGGTTTAGTTGGAAATGCAGGAAAGATTTCTGCTCCTCTTTGTAGCTCCTATATAGTGGCATTTATAGGTTTTTCTTTCTTTTACTTTAAGAAACAAAGACACCTTAAAAATGAATCCAGACCTCCAAGAAGAAGTTTCTTGGTGGCCAGAGAGGGAAAGAATCCTTCCCCTTTGCTGCTTCTTCATTTCAATCAGCCATGGGATTTTTCTCAGCTATCAAGTGGTCTGAGGTAGAGAATGAAGACTGTTTCAAGGTGATGGGGAAAACAGCAGTCTAAGAGATGGATGACTGATGGAATGTTATTGGTAACCCTCTGTAGAGGGCAAATTGGCAATTTCTACTAAACCCTACTCCTAAGAATTTACCCTGTGTCTCTGACCTAACATGCATAATGGCATATACACAAAATTGCTTAGTGCAATACTGTCTGTGATAGTAAAAGATTGAAAGCACCTTAAACATCTGTCATCAGGGTTGGTTATTATGATGCAAGGATATGAGAGCACAATATGGAACATGAAAAGGAATGACAGTCCCGTGAGGTGGGTCACACCTGTGATCCCAGCACTCTGGGAGACTGAGGCAGGAAGATCAAAATTTCAAGCATAACTTGGGTAACTTAGCAACTCAGCAATGCGCTGCCTCAGAAAAGAATTTACGTTCAATTCCTAGTGAGGAAAAAAAGAAAAGAAAAGAAAAAAGAAAAAGGAAGGAATGAGGGATTGATAAATGATCCTCAATATACAATGCTAAGAGTGGGGAAAAGTATGAGCCATCTGAGACCTTTGTGCTAAAGAAGGGGGAAAACAGATTTTTATACATTGCTTGTAGGCTTCATGAGAGCAAGACACAAGCTTATTTTGATCATCCCTGAGTCCTTAGGGACAGGAAAGGATTTATTTCAGATGGCAAAAGTTCTGAAATAGTGCTGGAGTGAATGAGGGACAGCACAGAATCAAAGTAGATTTCAGAAACAAAACCCTGGAGTCAAAGTTATAGATAAACTCGATAGAAGTTTCAGAAAAAATACTGTCAAATATTAACAATGAGATTAAGAGTGACTTTCTTTTTTTTTTTTTTTTTTTTTTTTTCAGCACCGGGGATTGAACTCACAACCTCGCACCTGCCAGGGCAGGCGCTTAAGGCACTGAGCCAAACTCCCAGCCCTGGTTTTTTTGAGGCAGGGTCACACTATGTAGCTCAGGCCGGCCTTGCGCTCGCGTCGTAGCCCAAGCCGGCCTCGAACTCACAACACTCCGCCTACCTCAGCCTCCTGAGTGCTGGGATTAAAGGCGTGCGCCACCACACCCGGCTAAGAGTGACTTTCTTGCTGCTTCTTTATCGTGTCCGTCAATTTTTCTACAAGGATATATTTAATTAATAATTTTAAAACAAAATGAAATACTACAATAAACAAATAAAATCATTTGTGATCAGTGACTCTTCAGGTCCATGGTTTGGGAGAGGAGGAATTAGGAATAGTCAGAGATTTCCAACAGAGACACCAAGTAGACGAGGTTAAAGCTAACCAGGATGAAGAAATGAGAAATCTAGTGAAGTTTATTAACCTCCTCAGGGATTGTGCTGTGAGCTGGTAAGGGCGCGCTGAGAGATCCTTCTAGACTTCAGTAACCAACATATATGACTCTACTGTGAAGACTGTGCATTCATACTTCTGTCATGGAATCACTGGGAGCTCCTTTTAGGACCCGCTCAACCGTGGACCATATGTTCTAAAGAAATTTGCAAATCATGCAAAGCACTATTGACTTTCACCAGTATTGTTTTGAGTGACTTGCAAATAAGAGTATTTGGATAGGATAAAAATTCCTGCACACACTGACTGTTTACGTGTAAACAGCTGGGATAAATAAAGGGGTGCTTAGCAACATCGAGATCTTTAGCATCCTCAGGATTCCCCTTCTTGGTGATTCCCCAAGGTCACAAGGATATTTGCTCCTTTTTAAAACATTCGTCTGCAGTCTGGAGCCATCCTTTATGCATCTGTCCAGCAGGCTCCCACTCCGGAACCCTCCTATTCCTGTTCTCCTACACAGATGTTGATTTCTCCTCCCTCACTCTCTGGCCTGCCTCAAGTCGAACTTTCCCCTCTGTGCTGAGATTCAGTTTGCTAAGGTACATTTGGCACTGATTCAGTGGCAGGTGCTGTGTGAGCCCCTCGGGACTCCATGGAGAACAGGGCATTATTTCTGCCATCAAGGAATTGACATTTGGTGTGGTCCTGCGATGGGCTGAATCCAGTGTCTCCAGGGCACATTTGCAGCATAGGCTTTCAGAAGGAGGAAGTTATCTATGGTGGGTCTTAAGCGTGTGTAGAAGTTAACCAGTTGAGGAGGGACGAAAAAGCAAGAGAATAAGAACATCCTAGGTTGATTAGAGGTCAGTGGTACAGGATGGCTTTAAGTCTTCTCATAAGCCTATGAGTTTTATTAGTTGTTTAGTTAATGTCCAATATTACTAGAATCCACTCTATTTTTTCTAAAGTCCTAGGTTTTTTCTAGCACATCGATCATGAGAATTTGAAAACAATAGAATATGCCATTTTCTTTTCCTTTGTAAATTCCTTGATATTGTTTGCTAATAGAAGAAATACCTATTACTTTGAATTATTTAAGATATGTGGGGAATTCCCATAGAATTCTCAGGCTTCCCATAGAATTCTCAGGATTTAAGGAGTCTTCAGAAAAATATAAATATTGAAAAGCAAGCTACTAAAACTTGCTTTCTATATTGCCCTTTTATGGTTTCTTTAACTACTGTTGGCTATTAAAAATCTATGTCTCTTCTAAAAGAGATCTACAATAAAATTATTTAATGTTAATTAAACCAGAGTTTCCTATATTTATTTTATTTACTTTTTATATTTATTCTATTTTAAAGAGAATAGAATCCAACATTACAAAATAGAATAAAGCCAATCAAACCAAAGCAGTGAAAGTGATACAGAACTTGAAAACAGGATAATAGAAAATTAACAATGACTACTATCATATATCTTGCTAGCTTCACAACAGTTGTCCATACCATGAGACACAGCAAAATCAAACAAAATAGAACAGAATAAAACCAATCAAAACCTAACATTGAATAAAACAAAACAATAAATTGGAACAAAATAAAGCAGTGAGAACAATACTGCACATTGCTATCTGCAAAATAGTTGCTCAGGTTATCAGACACAGGGATAGAACAAAACAGTAAAATGGAACAAAACATTGGGTTTCAAAAACAAGACAGGAGGCTGTCCGCCACAGTTGACACAGTGCACACTGCCATCCTCCAGGTAGATGCCCAGACCGCCAGCCCCAGGCCTGCAGAGTCACCCAAACAGTACAAGCATCAAGCTGTTTGCTTTCCTCAGTTGCTATCATCTCATCCTGAGTCCTCCAAATGAACAGGGTGGTGGTGGGGGGGATGCTCTTCTGGTTTTTTAGCCTGCACACTGGCTGGCTCATGGGAAGGCATGGTTTCTCTTCTGGCTGAGGCTCTTACCCATCAGCATGGTGGAGCTTGCTTCACAGGAAAGCGTGGTTTCTCTTCTCTACATTTATTTTACTTTACTGTCCTTCTTATTATAGAGCTCCATTATTATTTCAACAAACTACTTATTCATAGTTTGATACATGATTCAGTTTGATACTGGATTAGGGGTGAATTCTTTTAAAAATCAACATCCTGTTATTATTATTGTTGCTATTTATCAAGTATTTGCAGTATGCCAAGACTTTGAGTGTCTTATGCTATCATTTCCCCCTCATGACTCTATAATGTAAGTACCATTGTAATATTCATTTCGCAGATGAACAAATGAGGCCTTGCAAAAATCAAGGAACTTGCTTAAAGTTAAAGTAGTATCACAGGATTGCACACTGTTTTTTTTCTATCTGGCAATTCTTCCTTTAGTGTTTTTTTTTGTTTTGTTTTGTTTTGTTTTGTTTTTTGTGGCACCAGGGATTGAACTCACAACCTCACACCTCCCAGACAGGCGCTTAAGCCACTGAGCCAAACTCCTGGCAATTCTCCCTTTAGATAGTCAATGTTCTCTTAAAATGAGTCCTTAACTGAAAAATTGACATACTGATATTTCTCAGGGTTACTATATGGCTTGAAGTTAAAGTCCGTCAGGTGTATTTTATCACAGTGCTTTGGCATGATGATTTGAGGCACTTGTGCCTGGCATAGGTGAGATATTCAGTAATGGTGATGCCATGACCTTGAACAAGTTCCCAGACTCTCCATATGTTAGTTTGGTGATAGGCAAAATGGGAATAACAAAGTTACCTCCATCATAGGGATTACTGTGACTATTATAGGACAAGTTATCACAGTGCATAGTAAGTGTGACCTGGGCTTGCTATTTTTATTATTTCTTTTGAGAGGCTGACACTACAGAGAAACTTCAGAGGACACATCCAGAATGCACCAGATGGATGGATACAAAAAACATGGCAATTAATTGTGCATATACACAAAAGAATACTACACAACCTTTAAAAGGCGGGATGGTTATTTCTTATGATATAGGTGAACCTGGAGGGCAGCATGTTTCAGTGAAATAAGCCAAGCGCTTGCTATTGTTGAATAATTCACGAGCATTTATTGGTTTGAGGCTTTGCTCCTCGTGCTCTCTGCTCCTCGGTGCCTTTTGCAGGATAGCAAGTGCCTGTCTGTTCCCCCAGGCCTGTTCTCTTTTGAGCAAATGGCATCACTTCCGTGTAGTTTTGTTTCTACTCTCATCAAATGGACACAATATCGCTTTTCTTCTAATAGTATTAGAAGGCCCAGTGAGTTAATGTTCATAAAGGAATTAAGCTAAGGCCTGTCCGAACTTACAAATGCTCAATAAACATTAGCTGTTTAATATTATTGTTATCTTGTGCACAGTCACATCTCTGTTGCTTAACCAATTTATACACAATTCAATTTGATCTCTAGGAGGTCTTCTGGTGCTAAGATTCTTGAATCGATGGCACAGGTTAGAATTTGGAAGGGACTTTAAAGTCATGTTCCCCCAAGTGTAGCCTACCAGAATCATCTTGAAAATTTTTGAAGAATGCAGATGCCTGAGCCTCACCCTGGATAAACTGAACCAGTATCATAGGTAAGAAAGCCCAGAAAAATGCATTTTTAACAAGTATCTAGGTTATTATTAAACACCATGAAGTTTGGGAACTACTCATTGTAGTCTTAAACCCTAAGCTTGCTGATGAGAAAATGAGGCCATCAAAGGTTAAGTAATTTTCCTTAGATTAAAGTGCAAAAAAAGCTCATCTCATTCGTGGAATGAAAGAATTGCCACATCTCACATCACTAGTGAAACACAAATGATTTCAAGGATGCTTCAGTGAGGCTGTGGTTCCAAGCTTTTGTGTTGGAATAAAAGAAGAACATGAGCTCAGATCAGGCTTAAAATGTGATTCCAGATCTGTTGGCAGGAAGATTGATCAAAGTCCGACCTACTCGTGGTCTCTCATTGATGGTCAAATGTGAATCCCAATGAAGAATCGATCTTAGTCACTGAACAGTGAGTGACCCTACTGTAAACACACATCCAAACCCTGTCGGACAAAGCAGCTTGCTCCTCATAAAGACATTTCTATTTTGTTTTGTCCATTTAATTTGACATTTGTCCTTTGGCAGAAGATGCATTATTGAGGCAAGAGGCAGGGTAGATGTCTCCTTCCTTTTGGAACTAAATGAAAAAATTTTATTTTATTTTATTTTGGGGGTGAGCGGATATGTGGGTTGAGGGAAGATTTCCTGTATAATTACTCTACAGAAATACAGATTTCCATTTGTGGAAAAGCCACACAAGAAAATGAAGTCCATCCTTAATAAAGCAGCCTATTCATTTCTTCAAGGACTATATCTATTTTTAAAAATGAACATTGTTGATTCTGAAGTCAAGCACAACAGTGGTATTACACTACCACACCCACTGATTAAGTCATGTTATTGGAACAAAGCTCCAATTTTAAATAAACAAAATTAAGACCTTTTTAACAAAGATAATGATACTATATTTTTTGATGAAGCACGTGATCTATTTCTGGGATAAAAAACACAGAAATCTATACACAATTACTACTCAGAGAAATAAAAAATTATAGAGTCTGCAGAAAAATTCTGTTGGTCTTTTATTATTGTTACCCACAGTACTATTTAAGAGAAAAATAAATTACTAGACAATACACAGTGTAAAATAGCCGACCATGTCAGGAGGGTTGTCTTGTACCTTGATTGGTATTGTCCCACATCTCAGTGCCATACAATGCATGTACGCTACAGGGTTGGCCATGAGTCTACAAGGTGAAAAAAGTGTCTGCTATAGACAGGCTTTGCTCATTTTCCCCTTTGTCACTGGTTAGAAGGAGAGTGATGCTTCATTTTGCATCCTGTTAACACTGGGAGTGGGTAAGTGACTTGGATCTCAAAAGAATGACCGTAATTGCAGTATTGGTAAGCAGCTCAAGGAGTGCATCTTGTGGTGCATGGCTTTTCACCTTGCATCTCTTTCACTTTTATTTCCCCCATTTCACCAAAAACCATCCTTTGCAGCCCAGGCTGGCCTTGAACTCATGGCAAACCTCTTGCCTCAGCCTCCCAAGTGCTGGAATTACAGGTGTATGCCACCACTTCCTGTCAAAAACCATCCTTTCCTTACCTACATCACCTCATTCCCCTTTTCTGTCAAAATCTGTAGCAACTCCTTTCTTTCTTTTTTTTTTTTTTTTTTTTTTTTTTTGCAGCACCAGGGGTCGAACTCACAACCTCGCGCCTGCCAGACAGGTGCGTAAGCCATTGAGCCAAACTCCCAGCCCTAGTTTTTTGAGGCAGGGTCACACTATGTAACTCAGGCCGGCCTTGTGCTCACATTGTACCCCAAGCCGGCCTCGAACTCACAACGCTCCTCCTACCTCATCCTCCCGAGTGCTAGGATTAAAGGCAGCAACTCCTTTCTTTTTGGCTTTAAAATTTTTTTAATGGGCCAAAAAGACTGAAATGATCGAAACTGTCTAATTTTTGCCTCATCATTCAACAGAAATTCAAAACTCCATTTTAATTTTAAAGATCTCAAAGATTAATATCTGATGTATGGTTTGCATACCAATTACTTCTATGGAGTGAGGTTATATTTTAGATTCCCAGCACAAAGAAAATCTCAAGTCAAATTGTACACATCCCTGTCTGGTGTGCTTTTCAGGTGACTCATACACCTGTAGTTAAAACATCTGAGGATACTTCACCAAAGTATGGGTCATCTGCATTTCAGATATTCCTTGTGCGATAATCACAAGGGGTATTCTGTGCCACATCTTTATCTTGTTCCAAAACTGTAGCATGTATAGGATAAAACTGTTTATTCTGGAGCCAGAACAATTGATACAGACTCGGAAAGTTCATTGTTTTTAGCCCTTTTGTGCACATATTGCATCAGTGAGCTGTGATTTAAAAGTAAAACTGGATATTCAAAAATAGTTTGGAAAGTTTAATGTTGACCAATACTTAGAACTGTAAGACTTCTCTACATTCCCATCTATGTTTTTTTGTTTTTGTTTTTGTTTTTTCCAGCACCAGAGACCGAACTCACAACTTTGTGCCTGCCAGATGGGCGCTTAAGCCACTGAGTAAAACTCCCAACCCTAGTTTTTTCAGGCAGGGTCACACTATGTAGCTCAGGCCAGCCTTGTGCTCACGTTGTAGCCCAAGCTGGCCTCGAATTCACAACGCTCCTCCTAACTCAGCCTCCTGAGTGCTGGGATTAAAGGCATGTGCCACCACACCCGACTTGTTCCATCTGTGTATTCCAATGTTAGATTTAATCTTAAAAATAGACCTAAGGTGAGTTCTCATGTTTATACAATTCCCAGAATGACTCAGTACTGTTACTGCCATACTAGAAATAGAACACACTGTCCTTCATATGTGAATGTCATTGCTTTGAACCTGTCAAGCCTCGTCAGGCTAATGTAACCCATTCCTTTAATTTATTGAAATAATATTAGATTCTAATTTTTGCCAACATGACTTTTGTGTTATCCAGCTTAAAAAGCATGTTATTCTGGCATTAAGGAAATGTACACAATGTTAAATCATTCTAGGAGAATTGTGGAAAAATATTTAGCATGCTAAGATAGGAAATTCACTAACATTAATTTTTTATTTATTTCACATCTCAATTAGCTCTGCTTTCCTAATTATTGTGTCAGTTTTCATATACATAAATTGACAAGAAACAAAACTTGTCATAATTCGTGTCCATTTTTTTTGACTTTAGTATCAGATGCTGCTTACTGTAGGGGTCAATTAGATTAACCTGATGAAAGTCCAGTGATATTTGTTTTTGAAATCCCAAAACCATCTGTTACAATATTCTAAATGCTGGTAAATTGATACATTTGTAGAAATCACCTTCTCTGTAGATTGTTTGCCAAATAATTCCAAAAAATTGACTTGCTTTTCTGTCATACTGTTTTCATGTGACATATGCCCATATATTAAAAGTATTTAATTATTCATTTAATGGAAATATATTTAATTTGAAAACTTTAGCTAAAATATGCAATAAAAACAAAGAGAAAGAAGTGGTTTCTTGAATATTTAATAACGAGACATAGAACCTTCATGATAAACAAAAATTTAAAATGACAATGTTATCTAATGTGTTGTGTGTTGGACAGGCTCTACTCTGTTTGAAAAGTCATCAATATTTGAATTACAAATCAAGAATTTAGAAATAATTTCATTTACTTTCAAATAATATATAATCTTTGAAGGAAAAAACCTACAGCAATTTATTCTTTATAAAAGGGGTATTTGTGGTTACTTTATCATTCACTTTTTTTCAGTAAAAGGGGAATTAAACTATTACAGGACACCTTGTTAAGTAATTATATAGCAACATCACTGTGCAATTAAATAGCCATCAGTCCCTGCAGCTGAGAAATTTCAGGTAATTATTCAAAGATAATTTAATAGGAGAATTACTGTATTCAAGCAAGCATTAGCCAGTAATCTACCTCAATTAAAGCATCCAATTAATTTCAGAACCTTGATAACAGATGCCTTTGGCAAAACTATCCTTTCCCCTCATTTGATCCTACATATACAATATTCCTTAAACATTGTATAAAGTTAATTTACTTCTTCTAACAGTATAGTCTATTAATATGTCTCCTGAGAAATTAAACAAATAATTGTGTAAAATCTCTTCCTTTTACCCCTCTCATTTGCACATTCAATCCACACTCCTATGCAGAAATAGAACAGGCCTGATTTGAATCCTGAGCACTAAATTTCTGTTTTCATCACAAAGAGCAGCAAACTTCATGGTAATGGAGATTTACAGAAAGGAATTTTGTTTTCAGATTGATTAGCTCATTGGACAAATTATCCTTGGAAAATGTGCCCCTGTGAATTTGCAGGTGATGCTGATGGTGGTGGCAGAGATGAATACGTGTGCAGAAAGTTTTCTGAGTAGAATTCCTTATCATGTTTCCACTTGGTTTTCATTAGCAATAGGAAAAGCCTCAGCTTTGGAGTCAGGTGAGTTTAAAAAATACATAGAGGAAAGTTTTTGGTTGTTCAGGAGGCTGCTAATTTTAGTCACACTTCAAACTTTCAAACTGCCCCTTAATAACAGCTTTCCTGGGTTTGACTCATTCAGCTTTCTAGCAGTTTCTTGGAGTAAGTCACTCAGCCTTTTTGAACCTCAGATATGGAATTGACTGGCCCAGGGGAAGGCACTTCTAAGAGGCCATCCTCAACTCAGGCTCAAGTGTCCTCTTCAAATCTCTTCTACTCCTGGTCTACCAGACAGGAGACACGTGGTCATTACCTTGCGTTCACTTGCCTCAGGACTGGATTAAAGGCAGTACATACGAGAGTGGTAATAATAGGGAAAAGTACACATGGTTGGCTATGTATACTTGAAATACCCCAAACCATAAATAGTTTGCCTCTGGCCATCATTTTCAAAGCTCTCACAGAACTGCCAAAACTGGCTAGGGAAAGACAGCTCAGGTGTTCACAGACAACTCAGGAATCTCATTTCACCACCTCTTCATTCAGCAGTAACTTTTGTTTTTGTCTGTTTAACTTAATGCTTTTGCTGCCTTTTTATCTTTAGTTCCATTTGGAAAAATAACTGGATATAGACTGATTACTCTGATTCTCACCTCTCATTTTCTTAGGACCCTACTCCCAGTATTTTATTGGTTGGGCAACACACTGCAGCTATGGGCAGTAAATCCTCGTTCCAGTTCAGGCTCCTGGGATTCCAATCATCTCAGCTGTCATTTGCCAGAGGAGTGGGATCGAAGTGATTATCAGAGGTCATTGGAATGGAAATATGCTGCTTAGTGCCTGGACTACCATAAGGTGGGTGAGGCTGAGTTATGCATGTATTCAGTTAGATCTATTTATCTATCTACCTATCCATTTATCTATTGATATATATGTTGGTATTGTTCCCTTATATGCATTTAGTTTTTGACCATATAATAGATAAGTATGTGCCATTCCTCCACTGCTAGTATTTGTTTCCTCAAATTTCCAATAAATGCATAGTTAAATTTCTCCACTCACTATATAATCTTTCCACTTGGATCAATTTTTTTTTTGTTTGTTTGTTTGTTTGCGGCACCGGGGATTGAACTCATAACCTTGCACCTGCCAGGGCAGGCACTTAAGCCGCTGAGCCAAACTCCTGGCCCTAGTTTTTTGAGGCAGGGTCACACTATGCAGCTCAGGCCGGTCTTGTGTTCATGTTGTAGCCCAAGCCGGCCTCGAACTCACAACGTTTCTCCTACTTTAGCCTCCTGAGTGCTGGAATTAAAGGTGTGCGCCACCACGCCTGACTTCCACTTGGGTCAATTTTCAAGGAGCTAAAATATAAGTAATTTTCCACTGCCAATGACATCACTTGAACAAGTAGCAACTATTTTAAAATACAGTTTCATTTTATGGTAGTTACATCTTTCATAACTTGACAGTTTTCTTTGATAGAATTTTAGGTTTTGGAAATTAATATAAGAAAAATTGATATAAGAAAAATACAAGAAAAAGAAAAATTTGGAAATTAATGTAAGAAATTAATATGGTCATTCATATGATTTCCCTTTATTTTAGTTTAACTACAAATCCAACTTTGAACTTGTGATTTTCCAATGAAGACTGAGAATTGAATTTTACAACTCTGCATTGTTGGCCATGTAATAAGTAAACTGACACACTCAGGACACCTGATACCCTAATGTATCTGGCACTTATTTAGCTCAAAGTACATCTATTTTATAAGACAGTCCCTTGCCTTTTCCCCAGTACTAGTTTCTATGCCTTCATGTGTCTTGTATGGTCTGATTGGTGTGCAGTTAAACTATTAATTTAATAAAGTTGTATTAAACCCTAAGCCAACACACTATTTTCCCTTTTATGTGAGTATAAACCAAAAAGATAAGGCTTCCCAAAACAAACAAGCAGATTCAAAGGTCTCTATCTCAGTCTATTTAGATTGGAAAAAATTAACTGAAAAAAATAAAGGAGAGAAATTAAACTACCAAAGGCGAATCAATGATTATCCTTTCTTTCTTTCTGGTACCGAGGATTGAACTCACAACCTCGTGCCTGTCAGGCAGGTGCTTATGCCACTGAGCTAAATCCCCAGTCCTGATGTTCCCTTTCATAAAGAAGTCTGTTAACATAAATATATTGAAGTCGAAGTTGCAAGTTGTAAGTTTTTTCCACTTTGTTAGTTTTGCAGGCATCATCAATAATGGGCAATATTTACGGTCAAGAACTGTGATCCTGTTGACATCCAGAGTCAAATTATACATTTATCAAACTCTTAATCACAAGTATATTCCCAGCACACACAATCCAAATGATTAAAGCAGGTAACATTTTCTCCAAAATCACCGTAAGATACTCAAAAGACTTGATTCACTCTGTCTTGAAACCTCTTTCTATCCTAATTATTACTGCTTTTTGAGTTAAGTTACCTGCAATTTTCTTTTAGAATTACAAATGTTATACTTTGCTTCCTTATCATGTCATAGAACTCTATTATTAATCACATTTAGGGAAAATCCTTCAGAAAATTTAATAAGAAATTTTAAAACCCTTATGAATTTTCCACTACCTCAAATTCCCTGTGTCCCCTAAATAAAGAAGCCCATAATTGATTAATAAAAAGCTAAGTAATTTTGGTATTAATATGATCCCCTGGGAGGTTCCATAATCACAACTAACAGGCCAGACACAGTATTGCTCAATTACATATCCAGGTAAATAATCTGCAATTCAACAAACCCCGTAAGGGGATTTTCGGCATTTCCAATTTGTTAATCCATGATAAATGTCTGTCAGAGGTTGGTCATAGCTACAGGCCCTTTTATATTTTGAGTCTCCTGACTTGTTAAAAATGTTTTAAAATAGTTACCAAAATTGTTTTATATTTAAAATGATTATGCCTAATACCTTACTCCTATACATATGCACACAAAATACAATGCTACCTGATTCCTATAAAAGTAATATATTTATAAATTGACAGTTGCAATGCTCCTCAAGTGGTGTGGCATGGTACTAGGACAATTTACCTTCCCTCTGACATGCTGGGACATCTCTGTGACTGAGCACATCAGCCTGCAGAGGCCCTGGGTGAGCCTCAGGCCTGGGCCAAGGGTTCATAGCCCTCCCTCATTTTCATGGAGCTCAGGTGTAGTCAGCCAATGACATGAAAATAAAGGACCCAGTCCCTGCATCCTTCTAGTTGCTCTTGTTTTAAAAAATCCTAAGAAAGAATCCATTATAATTACCTGGAAGAACACAACACAGTACTTAAATCCTTTATGCTCTTCAAAAGTAACCTTTTGTAAGTCACGTTTTTCTGTTAAATTTAAGTTCTCTCTTTAATCTGACACTGACAAAGATTAGTGACTCCACCTTGTAGAATTTTGAAAGCTTATTTTATTTTATTTTATTTTCAGTAAGTAACACTTCTCCTGTGAGACCTGGGCTATTTTTACCCTCTAAAATACTGAAATTATCACATTCAGTGCTCTAAGAGAAAGACAGCACATTATTTTAAAAGAAGGAATACATATGATTATCTTCCTCATTGGCATGGCATAAAGGTCTCCCATGAAGAATTATCACCATTTGCTTATCTCTTCACTAAATATTGTAAAAGATACAAAGTCTTAGAAATAAGCCTTCATGTAGTATTCTTAATATAACAAAGCTCTTATAAATCAATGAGATAAACACTAACATGACAAAACAAAAATGAACAAACGGCAAGAATAAGCAATTTCTAAAAGGATAATTTTAAATGATTAATAACTGTATGAAGCTGGGCATGGTGGTGCATGCCTGTAATCCCAGCACTGGTGAGGCTGAGACAGAAGGATCACCATGAGTTTGAGGCCAGCCTGGACTACATAGGGAGTTCAAGGTGAGCCTGAACTGCATAGTGAGACCCTGTCTCAAGAAACCAAATCAAACAAACAAACAAACAAAAATCCATATGAAAATATTTCATTTTCTGTAGTAGTCAACGAGGTTCATTTTCAGATAGTAGCATGATAATATTTGCTATCACTGGGGCTTCGTTTTTAAAGATGATAGCTGTGACAGTGAGGGTGCTAGGAATTGTTCCCTGGTACTCCTGGTGGGAGCAGAAGTTGGTAGTGCCTTTCCTTTCCTGAGAGCAATTTTGAAATATGAATTAAAAGGCTCAACAGTTCATGCTTTTAGCATAGAAGTTCCACTCCCAGAAATTGTCCTGAGGAGAAATCACAGTTCTAAGTTGTTTAAAGTAGATGGATATTACTTTTATAATTAGGAAAATAAGATGCATACAGGCAACAAAGGCACTCATGCCTCAAGAAGGTTGCAATGCTGTAGCATATGGTAAAATACTATACATTCATAATCATAGCTCTGCATTGCTTTGGTAAAGGCCACAAATTGAAATTGAAGGTACAGTTGGTTCTCCATGTCTGTGACTACATTCTTAGATTCAACCAATGGCAGATCAGTAATATTTAAAATAATAAATTCCAGAATAATCCCAAAGGCCAACTTTAAATTTTCTGCACACTGAGTACTACGTCGGGTGTGCGCGAATGAAGCGCTATGTTGGCAGCACAGGCTGCTGTCACCCCCACCACCCTACAGATTCTCTGCCTCTCTCCTGAGCTCCTGGAGCGTCCTTCACCTTGAATCTTGCTCAGGTACTCCGTAGTCAGGCATACGATGGTCGCATCTATGCTGAACATGTACAGACTATTTGTTCTCGTCATTATCCCCTAAACAATACAGCATAACAACTGTTTGCATTGTGAGCTATCATGAGTTATCTGAAGATAAAGTATATGGGAGGATGTGATTAAGTAGTATACCAATATTATGCCATTTTACAGAAGGGATTTGAGCACCCACAAATTTTGTTGTCTACAGAGTAGGGATGTTCTAGAACTGATAGTCCATAGAAACTAAGTGAAAACTGTATTCATTAAATGCAGACCTAGCCGGGTGTGGCTGCGCACGCCTTTAATCCCAGCACTAGGGAGGCTGAGGTAGGAGAAGCATTGTGAGTTTGAGGCCGGCTTGGGCTACAACATGAGCGCAAGGCCTGCCTGAACTACATAATGTGACCCTGCCACAGAAAACTAGGGCTGGGAGTTTGGCTCGGTGGCTTAAGCACCTGCCTGGTAGGTGTGAGCCTGTGAGTTCAATCCCTGGTGCCATAAAAAAATAAATAAATAATTAATTAAATGTGATTTAACCTTTGCATATTTCTATAAAGTTTTTATTTAAATAAATTCATAGATTTTTAAACAAAAGCCCTTTATTTTTCATTTAAAATATAATGATTATACACAGAGTCCTGCATAGTTGAACTGTACATGATTTAAACATAACTCAGGAAGGTACAGTGTAATATATAATTTTCCAGGAGACAGGAAAAAGGCTCCCATCTAATGTGGTTAATGGACAGTGATGGGGGCAAGGCTTCATAGAGGCTGACCGGTAGTGTGGGTGTGGATGTTTCTTTGGAGCCAAGACCAGATGTCTGTCTAAAGTCTGATCTCCTTTGTATGTGAGCTGGGCTTTCCAGCTCCTTTATTATCTGCATGTCTTGGCAGCCATTGTTTCTCTTCCAGACCATAGAGAGGCCAGCCAGCCCTGTGGGTAGTGAGGGAGGATACAGGCCCTGCTCTGATTGTGACTTTCACATTTTCATACTCCTCATGACTACACAAGGCTTCAGCTACCAAGGCCGCAAGAATCTCAGCCTCTTAGCGCAATTTTTTATTTTGTGAATATTTATTTTTACATAGCATCTTTGCTGATTTTCTGATTTTGCTGTAGAAAAGTTGGATATATGTGGGCTAATCAGCTTTCAGTTCCAGTAATCCATAGCTGAGGTAACTCTGACTCTCAGTTTTGTAGGGTTCACTTTGATTCATGGTTTTGGAAGTTCTGGTCCCTGACAGACAGAGATGTTGCTTTTGGGCCTGTGATGGGGCCACACAAAAGGCAGGGAGTACACGAATGAGCAAATAGGTGCTTTCTTCAGGGCCAGAAATCAAAGAACCAGAGCAAAACAGAAAAGGCCGGAAGTCCCCCAGTGACTGGGAGTCTCCGCTAGGCTCCACCTCTTAAAGTTCCACTCTCCACCCCATAGAACCCCAGGCTGGGGATCCAGCCTTAACACAGGGGGATACTTATACAAACCATAATAATATGCAAGGAATAAAAGATAATAAAAATTATTTATTTATATGATCTTAGTACTTTAAGGAAATCATTAATGTTTTAATGTATTTCCTTCTCTTTAATATTTTTTAACCACCATGGAGTTTGCTGTAAACAAATTGAGATAAGCCAGACAAAGATTCCTCATCTGAAAACACTGTATAAATTTTTTTCCATCAAATATTTTGCCATTTAATATTCTCCCTAATATAGCTGTTATTTTTTTTTTTAAATTTTATTTTAAAGACAGTAAAATTCGCTGGGTGTGGTGGCGCGTGCCTTTAATCCCAGCACTAGGGAGGCTGAGGTAAGAGGAACATTGTGAGTTCAAGGCCGGCTTGGGCTACAACGTGAGCGCACGGCTGGCCTGAGCTACATAGTGCAACCCTGCCTCAAAAAACTAGGGCTGCGAGTTTGGCTCAGTGGCTTAAGCACCTGCCCTGGCAGGTGCAAAGTTGTGAGTTCAATCCCCGGTGCCAAAAAAAAAAAAATTAAAGATAGTAAAATTTAACGAAATACAACAAAGTCAAAACAAAGTAGCAGAACTGGTACAGAACTTCAAAGTAAGATACTAGAAAAGCAATAGCTACTATAGTATATCTTGTTACCTATATAATAGTTGACCATTCCATCAGGTATAGTAAAATCAAACAAAAACAAAACAGAATAAAACCAATAAAAACAGGATATGAAATAAAGCCAAAAAAATTAATCAGAATAAAGCAAAACAATGAGAACAATACTGAACCTCAAAGACAAGACAGAAGGGAATCCCCCATATTTGCTACATTGCATACTGTCATCCTCCCAAGAGATGCTCAGACTGCCGGCCCCAGGCCTGCAAAATCAACCAAACAATACAAGCATTTATGTACCTTAATTACTATCAACAAAGCCAGTCCTCTGGGGTGGGGGTGGGGGGTCCTTGATTCTTAGCCCCTGCACCAGTAGGCATATGGGAGGCACGTATCTCTCTCTTCCTGGAGTCCACGCCCATCGCGCGCCACTCACCAGGAAGGCAGGTTAGTTGTCTTCTGATTGGAACCTTCCTGACCCAGCATGGTGGGTTCTTGGGAGGCACAGATCATTCTCTTCCTGGAGTCCACGTAGGTCGTAGTATAGCTTTTAATAGTGGTACAGTGATCATTCTGCTTCAGAGTTGCCCTATGGGAAAGAACTGCTTTCCTGTTGTTGGACATTTACGTGTGATGAATATCCTGGAACATATACTTTCTGCATGTGTACCTGATGACTCGCAGGCTAACTGCTAACAGTTGGATTATTGTTCCAAATGATAGGAATATTAAGAATTTGGTAGATATGGTCACCATTTCATTTGTACCCAGCTTTAAAAAGATTGTCAACTCCTGGTCTACCCCTTTGTGCAGTGCCTTTTACCCTTTTATTTCCTAGGGAAAACAGTGATATCTATTTTTTCTTTACATTTATTTTATTACAAACAAGGGTGATCAGATTATTATATTTTATCTGTTCACTGGCCATTCATAATTCTTTGGTAAATTGCCTTATTTGCTTTCTTTGTCTGAAATTTGTTGAGATATGGAGCTATTCCTTATCATTCTTAAATTGGTTTGTGTACTAGGGAATTTTCTTTCACATATTATATATGTTAAAATATTTCACATAGACTTTTTTCCTAGTAAATATACATAATATATAACTTGCCATGTACATTATTTTAAAATTATTTTATTAGTTTTTTAAATTGACAATGATAATTATATATGTTTATGAAGTAGAATGTGGTGTTTTGTTTTACATATACATTGTAGAAAAATTCAAATAAGAAAATTAACATATCCAGTACCTTACCAACTCAATATTACTGTGTATCCATTTTGAAGTGTGCAACTCAATGGCATTAATTGCATGTAGAATGTTGCGCAATCATCGCCACTCTTTATTTCCAAAATTTTTGTTACCTCAAACAGAAATTCAGTCCTCTAATAGGTTTCTACTCTCCTCCTCCCTCAGTCCCTGATAATTTCTAATGTACCTGCTATCTCAATTAACTTGCCCATTCTAGACATTTCATATGAGTTGATTTACACAATAGTTTTCTTTTTCCGTAGGCTTATTTCACCGGGTATAACCCTTTCAAGATCCATCCATGTTCTTTCATGTATCAGATCTTCATTTTTTATGGCTAAATAAAATTTCATTGTATGTATATACCACATTTTATTTACCCAGTCATCAGTTGATGGCTACTTGGGTTACATACTATAGACAACTACAAATACTACTGTCATTAATATTTGCGTACAAATATCTGATTGTTGCTTTTTCCTTGAGTATGTAACTGGCTGAACAATTGCTAGATCACTAGCAACTCTATATTTAGCTTTTTAAGAAACCTCAAAAGTATTATTACTCTTAAGTTTTGTAAAATGTGACTAGCATCTAAAAACAGAAACTATATTCTTTCTTAGCAAGATCAGTAGGTTTGTACTGTCCATCTTCCTTTTTAAAAGAGAAACATCACAGGTGAACCTTAGAATATTCTCCTCTGTCTGTCTATGGATATGCTTGTTGACTAGATCTCAATTCTACTTATGAGTACATATATCCTGTAAGTCATTATAGAGTTGATTCACTGCTATGTAAGGCTAAAAGTAAGTTCCATTACAAATGCATTTTAGAACCTAAATGTTCATCCTAAATAAACTTTAGAGGCTACTGCCTATTTATT
This sequence comes from Dasyprocta punctata, assembly GCA_004363535.1. Classification (NCBI taxonomy): domain Eukaryota; kingdom Metazoa; phylum Chordata; class Mammalia; order Rodentia; family Dasyproctidae; genus Dasyprocta; species Dasyprocta punctata. The sequence continues at coordinate 24,145 of RJWM01000933.1, forward strand.
CATTCATTTTCTAACCATATTTTGTCTCATGGCATATCCAGCAGAGATGCTCCATTTTATTTCTAGTACTGTAACAAAAACTTCATTTCAGAGAGGGATAAAATTTTAACATTAGTCTTGGTACTCAGTGGTCATGGAATGTGCATTGCTGTGCCAACACAGATCAATCTGAAATTAGTTCTTAAAGGTATTTTTAAAATTTGTATCTAAGGATTCTTTTTGAAAGTTTTTCTTCTGAATTTCTCAGAAACTCAAATATCAAAAAACTAAAACCACTTTTTAATTAACCAACCCTTGAGTGTGAATTGTATGGCTTTGACATGTTATGAAAGCTGAAGTTGAAGAGAAATTTAGATCCTGAACCTTGTGGAAGTAAAACTCTTTCATGTTACTGAAATCGAAGTTGATTTACTGGAAAAACTCTCCTGCAGCTCTGAACGGCAACCTGATGAACTCTTGTCAACACTTCAAATGTAAGAGCTATCAGGACTAAAGACCAAATGAGAAACTGATGTCTTACCAAAATGCACATTATGTGTCCTGTGGGAAACCAAGATTCATAATGGCCCAAATTCATTTCTGTAAAGTCTAGGAAACCTAAGTAGCAACAGAAGAATCAAAGGGAAGAAATGGATATGGAGTGACTCATTTCATTTCTTGCATACTATAATGAAGAGAGTACCTGGTATTGCTTTGAGAGACCTAAATGACTTTGGATTTCAGCTCCATGATTTGGTACTTATGAGACCTTAGGCAAGGCACTTTGCTTTTCTGAACCTCAGTTTTCTCTTTTGCAAAACAGGAATTTTGGGAAAAATTCCTAACAGATTTGCTGAGAAGATCAAAGTGCTTTTAATAGTGAAAACCTGTAATTCTCAAATGAAAATGCTCTGCCACAGCAAAGACTTTTGGCAAGGTCTAGAGACATTTTTAGTTGTCACAACTGGTAAAAGGTAGGCTACAGTCATTTACTGAGTGATGGCCATGTGGACTTCCCACAGTATACAGAGCAGCCCCTTACAACAAAGGGTTGTACAATCTAAAAAGTCAATAGTCTTGAGATTAAGAAATTGTGTTCTATATTACTTTTTATAATTATTACTTACTTCTGTGCAGCTGGCTACCATTGCCTCTGACTTCATTGCTGTGTTCTTTGTTAACTCTGCAGGGTCTCATCAAGAGCTCTCTTTTGTAGACAAACCACAAGTAATGCAACCACTGTAACTGCTTCTCTAGTACTTGGCCTTATCTATTTTGTCACTCTTCTTTAACTCGTACCCACCACATGTCTATGATAGAAGTCTATGACTTGAACATGCTAAACCTACTTATGACATCTGATTTTTTAATTGTGTGGCCTAAAATTTCTATTTCAGAGGAAGCAGTGATGAACCATGGTTCAACAGGAAGACAGCAGCCTGACAGCCAACCAACAATTGGCTGAATAACCTTGCTGGGCTAGGTTGAAGACCCAGGGAGCTGCTCTGTAAGCAAGCATTAACAGGAGATCACTTTAGAAACTCAGAGAAGTCAAACAGAGGTTTCATTAAGCTGTTGAACTTGTCAATATTGTTTTGCTTTTTCTGTGTCTAAGTTTCTCCTGAAAAAGGACTTGAGAAGGTGAATTGCAGTCATAAGCAGGATGGAAGCTCTCTGACACCAGCTCTCACCAATGTTGTTGAGGCAACAGGGTGACATCCTTCCCTGTATAGGTGAAGAGTTAATGAAGGAAAATAGGAATGTATGTCCTGGACATATGGCTCCACTGTACACATGAATAAATGAAAATGAAAATTACACTATCTCCAAATTGGACCAAAAAGTCCATTTAGTTTAGTTAACTCTGTTTAAAAAAAAAAAACAGAACTATTAATTCAATGATTTTTTAAAAAAATTTATTCACACTAGCTTTGTCCAAACATATAAACTGGTCTGACTGGCTAAGATGGTCAAGAAACCCATGAATAGAGATCATTTGGAGAGATGATGCTCTTTTACTCTCTTGGAGATAAAATCTTAACCTGACTCTAAGTGAATCACAAAATTATGATCTCTCTAAAATTATTATAGGCAATTATGAATACTCAATTAATTAAAAGAGAAATGCCTTCATTTGCTTAGTGGACAGGAATATGAAAAATAAGGAGAAGTGTACATGCTATTCAATAGACTTATGATTAAATCCAGATGATTCAGTCAAAAATTCTATTCAAAGAAAAAGCTCTTTGTCCAAATGAAATCATCACCTGTACTTGGTTGATGCAGAAGGTGCCTTAACTTCCTTGACATATGAGGGAGGTACATTTGATGTCCAAATATACAAAGTATATTCATTTTTAATTGATCGTCAGATAAAAGTTGCAGCCCATTTTAAAAGATTCTTGGGAAGCCAGTGAACTTGGATCATTCGTAACTAACTTACCTAAAACATTCAAATACTTTAAAATAAAACTAATCCCTGTACTGGTGGGTTGAAAACTTTTCCTATCCCCAAGGCACAAAAATAATACCCTTTCGAATGGTAGGTAAAGTGTTTTAGGCGACAGCTGTCTAGTTATAACAACGCAAGTCAATTTTTAGGAATTAGGGATGCTAATCACAGTGTCTCAAGATGTGCATTGCTGGGGAGTGAAACAGACCACAAACTGACAGGATCGCAATGTGCTAGGCTCCTGAGAGGAGATGCAAATGGCAGAGAGACTCGACTTCCTGGTCCTTCCACGGCTTGATCTATCATAAAGGTCAAGATAATTGGCCACATACAGCAAAATCAGCACCACTCGGCTCTCCCCCAGACTAGCAGATAAGCATAGAAACTCAGCTCCCTGCCGTGCTAAGTGGTGGCTAGCCCGGGTGGAGGAGGAAAAGGTCCGAAAATATGCATGTAGGAACACAAGGCACTGTAATGATGCCATCAAATTTAACATTAAATATATTTTACAAGCAATTGCGATACCACAGGCTGCCCCCAAACATGCATGAAATATTTCCATGGTTTTTAACAGACTGCATACTCTCACATTAATGTTTTCCTAGTGTTTTTAGACTTTAAAAGCTCTCAACATTATAAATGTACATGTGTTAACCATAGAAACTGCAATAAAAGCATGATTTGGTTCAATGTCATTATTAAAGTATGATTATACAAGAATTCAATTTCCCTGTGAGTTCCTACTCATCTTAGGACTCAAAGTTAAGGTAGGTATTGACTAAAACAAAGGGTTTCAGTAGATTCACATAACGGTAATATAACTGACTAAAACTTGCTAAAAAAAAGATTATGAATTGAATATCTAATAGATCCTATTAGAGAGATTACCAAAGTCATAAGTTTATTAAAGACATGAAGCTCATATTAACAAAACCAACAAGACTGTCAGTTTGTATCAGTGTATGATAGCTGTACACAGGGCTAGCTTCATGGTGTGTGATACGCATAGTACGTTAGGACCCTGTGTTTGCTTTGAGGTTGTGCTGTTACTGTCTTGAAATTCTTAGTACCTTTTATAAACAAAGATCCCTGTATTTTCACTTTGTGCTGCGGTCCACAGATTATGGAGCGAGTCCTGATTGCATGAGCAATTTAATCCCCACAGAAGTGCTTCTGTCCTAGACTTTCTGGTGACTCTTTATAAGAAATATTACCCTCAAAAGGATAACCTAAGTGGAACAGGAGGAGGCTCCCCTGAAAAGGGAACACATTTTGGGGAAGCAAGCTGGAAATGTAAAGGACGAAAAATAATTATGGATTTTGAAGAAATGATTGAATCTTTCCACTCCCAGGAAGTTGAGTTAAAATCATAATGTAGAAAAACAGTACTTTGATTGCTAACCAGAAGTCACTAGGGGGAAAAAAAAATCCAATGTCTGAACCATAGGACATTGAGAAGCAAATTAATTTGAGTTCTTTTCTGAAGTTCATTTAAAAGGACTAACTGGAATCGTTTCAAAGAGAGCAGTTAAAGGGCTGCTGACGTATGCTCAAGTTGGTCCTAATTAGCACTCGGGGTAGGTTTGTCATAGAGTTCCAGAGAGTAAGTAGAAGCATAAAACTACACTCATGTATTAGCAGTGATTAAAAGTGTGCTGGTGGGTGGGAGCGGGTAAGATTATTTATTTTGTAAAATGGAAGAGCTACGTATGGAGAAAGAGCTCACAAGAGAAAATGTGGGCACTTTTGAGGAATGTATGGGGAAAATAACCGAAAACAGTATGAAAAGAGTATTATAATGTACAAAGAGCTCAGGGGAGTTAGTGAGGACTTACTACATGGGCACTAATGAGCACTAATAAGCTCTCCAGGATTTGAGGCCTAAGGCTATTAGTGTATTAAAAGTTCTCACCCTTGTTCACAATAGGTTATATCCAGACAATCCTCCTTCTTGGAAGATAAATGGTCCTTAAATGCAGAACAATAACTAATGTATGTATGGTGCACCGTAATTTACATACATGATCTTCTGTATAAAAGATTTCTTATGCATATAACATCCCTGTAATGTTCATAGCATAATACCACTTGACAGATGAGATAATGAGGCTCAGAAAATGAAAGTGGATTTCCTAACATCATGAGTTAGGAGGTAATAGTCATCGTACTCTTAAACCTGTGCTTTTCCTACCATCAATGTAGAGAATTGGAACATAATATGCTCTAATGTTTAAAAGGTCAACAGTATTAACCACAGGGCCTCTTCCAAGGTCTTTCTTCTTCATGTTCCTTCCTTCTTCTCATCCACCATCTATTTGTTCATCTATCCAGGCATTAAGTAACCTTCCAGCTGAATTCTATTTCTAAAAAGATGATCAATATAATTCAAGGTTTTTCTGGATGTGCTCTTACTAGATAATGTCTCTCAGGGATGTCCCTTGGAGTGTGACCACTCTCCACTTACACTTTCCAAAGTACAGCAACTGAGCCCAATAGAGCGGCTCTCATGTGACTTCTGATAGTATGATTGGTGTAGCAGTGAGGCTAATGACAGACAGCCAACAATACAAAGCAAAAGTTGTGTTTCATAGTCATCTGCCCCTGCCCTTGCCCCAAGTCCTCCCTCTCTTCCATTCTACTTTATATTCACTTTAATAATGCTGAACTTTTAATTGAGATGCTTATGCAGAACTTTCAAAAAACATTTTAATAAGGAATTTTACAAAAGAAAAATAAAAAGTATAAAAAGAGAGAAGAGGGCTGGGGGTTCAGCTCAGTGGTATAATACTTACCTTACATTCATGAGACTTTGGGTTTGCTCTTCAGAATAGAAAAAAAATATGTGGCAGGGAGTGAATGGTAGGAGAGGGGAAAGAACTGGAAATTTGCCTACTGATAAATCTCTACCCCAGCAGGGGAAGACTGAAATATTGGAGAATTTCTGTTCTTTATTCTTAGTCTGAGGTTTCTAAGAACCTACATTACAATCAGTCTTATCACCTCTAATAGACAAAAGAATTCCTAAACAAAGTCTTAGCGTCCTACTTTAGACAGATTATGAATAACTGCTTTAGACTGTGGCACTTGATTTAAGGCAGAAATGTGATACAACAAGTTCCTTAAATAGGTAACACAAGAAACAATATTCTTCTTTCTGACACTGCATTTTGATTGCAAATTAACATGGGGAATTAGGCAAGAAGACAAAGAATGGAATTTATCTCTTCCCTTTTTACCACTCCACTGACTGAATCCTGGTTTCTGACCGTACCACTGAAATTGGACTCACCAAGGTCACCAATAATCTTGTTTCTGACACTATTAACCAATTAACCAATTTTTCCTTCTTCTTTTTTTTTTGTTCTGGGGACTGAACTCAAGACCTTGTGCTTGCCAGGCAGGCACTTATACCACTGAGCTAAATCCCCAGCTCCCAGTCTTTCCTTCTTGAAATACTTCTGTTCTACTTTCTTGACACTCTATGCTTTTGGCTGGTCACATACCTCTTTGACTGCTCAGCTTTGCATGCTTTTGTTCCTCTGTCCTCTAAAGTGTGGCATTCTGTAGAGATCTTTCCTAGCCTTTGATTTGTTCCCATATCACCAAGCTTCAGTTACTACCTAGTGATAATTCTGAGAGTTTCATCACAGTGTTATTTTTAATCTGAGCTTGATTCCTGCACATATACTGGTAAATTGGAAATTGCTACTAGTTTATCCCAAAGATATCTCAACACTGTGTGCCTAAATATGAACCTTTCACTCATTCAATTTGCATTCTTCCCTGAACCAAAGAATGAAAATTTGACCAAAAACAACTTGGTCTTGACTTTGCTCTTCCACCCCAATCTATTACTGAATCCTGTAAAGTTTTCTTTCAAAGCCTCTGTCTACTGCATCTGTTTCTTTCCATCCAGATCACCCTCTTTTCTTGGTCCTGGTCCCCTCCTAAGCCTTCTACCTATTTTCCACTATATTTTGCACACTGTAGCCAGAGTGGTGGTTCCTACATGCAGATTTGATTATGCCTTCTCAACTCTTCATTGACTCTCTAGTGTACTTCCAAATCTTTGGATAATTTGGCTCCTCCTCACTTCACGACCTAACAACTCCAATTTACCCAACCTTAATGGTTCAACCACACTTAATTTTCTTTGCATGTTCCTCTTTCTGTCATTCTCCTAGACTTTCACAAATTTAATTACTTTTTTCCTGAATATTCTTCCCTGAATATTTGCTCATTAGTCTTGCTTCCATTTGAAGTGTTTCCTCCTAGAAATCTATCCTGAGCCCCTCTCTCAATGCCTCTCTTTTGTGTTCCTATAGCCCCTAAAGTGTCCTTATTACCTAGACATCACCTTGAGACTCAGCTGTCCATTTCCTAATCCATAGCCCCACCAAATAATGCTACATGAGGACAGAAATTTGTCTATTACAGTTCACTGTGTACTTACTAAATAAAATTGAAGGAATAAATAAACTTGATGGTTAAACTAGTTTTGAAGTTCTATACAGTAAAGTCAAATCAGACTCTTTTTTTTAGTGGAAAACATACAGTGAAAGTAAACACCAAATAAAATCTCCTATTTTGAGAACCTTGATTCTGAGAAGTATAAACCCTGAAATCTGAAGATTTGCATGTATTCATCATTAATAAACAGCTATGCTGACGTTGTTCATGACATTGGCCCTGTTTTCCTAAGCACAGAATAGGTTCATTCTGTGAGGAAGAATGGGTAGTGCAGAGAAGGGCAGAGAGGGGACCAGCAGTGTATAGGGCCATACATGGGGAAAGCTTCTATTTCCATGGCTATGCTTTGGGTTTCTTAACTCTGAACCACCAGTAGCACAATTATTTCTTCTCTTTTATAGCAGATTTGGATGTCATGTGGAGTCAGCCTCTTCTTTGGATCCCACTCTGCTCAACCTCGTGTATCCCAGTACTAGAGTTTAAAGTACATCTTGGCTTTTTTATGGGTGGGGTGGTAGGGTTTTTGATGTGTTCTGCTTGAGATTACTGAAATTTGGGAGGCTCTAGCTATAAAGGATTATTGAGAGCCTAAAATATGGCTACCAGGACAGGGAAGTACAGTTTTGTATTTGCTATAATTTAAATTGATTTAATTTAAATTTAAAAATCAGACTCAATAGAAAAATTTCAAATATCTTTGTAATAACTTAGATATGGTTATTTATTTATTTGACATGAAATTCTGTGTAATGTAAACCAGCTACTTCTAATAAAAGTTTAGCTTCAAATTGAGTTGTATGTGCTCTAACTATAAAATACATACCATATTTTGAAGTCTTTGCAAGAAAAAATTAAAATATCTCGTTATGTTTTTATGTTGATTGTATGTTAAAATAACATTTTAGAAATACAACATTAAAGAAAATAGATTATGCAAATTTATTTTATTTTCTTGGTTTTACCTTTTCAAATGCCACAACTGGAATATTTTAAATTTCACGTGTAGCTCTCCTTAAATTTCTTTTGGACAGTACTATTTTAGGGTCAGGCTTGGCCTATGTAAAGATGTACATAAAATTTGTTAAAATTTTATTTTAAATACAATAAAACTAAACAAGATGAAACATAATAAAGCCAATCAAAACAAAACAATGAGAGTGATACAGGACTTCAAAACAAGATAATAGGAAATCAACATTGGCTATCATAATACCTCATGTTATCTTCAAAATAGCTGCCCATTCTATAAGACATAATAAAATCAAATAAAACAGAATGAAATAAAACCAATCAAGATAAAACAATGAAAGTGATACAGGACTTCAAAACAAGATAATAGAAAATCAATAATGGCTACCATAATATATCCTGTTATCTTCAAAATAGCTGCCCATACCTTCAAACTAGATGCACATAAATTTATCATTTATAAAAAATAGTCTAAAATCAGTAACAACTTCACAATAGTAGCTAGCATTTATTGAATACTTATTAAGTACCAGATACTGCTTTAAATTCTTTACAGGTGAGCAATTATCATACCAACTTTAATTCCCATTTTATGAATGAAGAAACTGAGGCATAGAGTTCGAAGGAGTTTGTAACTGGCGGAAGCAGGATTTGAATACAGATATATCTGATTTAGGAATGTTCACAACCAATGGAATGGAGAGATTATTCATAATAGGGCTACTTAGTATAAGAGACTTGGGTCAATAGTTTCTCTGAGCTCTCTGCAAGGAGGCAGTGTGCCAGCTGTTGGTGTGGAATTTCACCAAATGAAGGAGCCTGCTTCATGTTCTAATACCAAAAGAGAATGAAATTTGCTCTTTATACATAGTTTGTATACAGAAATACCTAAGATCTGTTTGTCAGGTATTGTTTAAATCTGAGAAATATAAGTGAACTCATGAAGCTATTTCAGATGATATTCATAATAATTCATTGACCATGAACCATAAATTGTCTGTGGTACAAGTGGAATTCATTTTCTCTGTAGTCAAATGCTTTAGTTTGGATCTTGACTGTCCCTCAAAGCCCCACGTATTGAATGCTTGAGGGGTGCTACCATATTAGGAGATTATGGAACCTCCAAGAGCTGATGTAAGGAGCTTAGATCATTGGGCCGTGCTCAGGAAGGAGACATGGGGACTCTGTCATCCCCTTTCCTCTTGCTCCACATGAGGTGGAAAGGCCTTCTGCACCATGTGCTCCACTGTGATGCATTGTGCTGCCTCAGGTCTCAAGCAACAGGGCCAAGCAACCATGGACTGAATTCTCTGAAACCATAGGCCAAAGTCAACATTGAGTCTTTTAAGTGGATTCATTGCAGATATTCATTACAGCAAGGGAAAATCAACTATTAAATCATTGACAAAATATTTTACACTAATATGTGCTCATTATGGTTTTACAGATACATTTGAATGTACTTCTACTTATTTCTTCATCTGTTCATTCATTCCTCAAGTATTAACTGACTGCAAAATATTCCAAGCACTGGGTATAAAATGGAAATAACAACACACAATCTAAAGAGAGAAATTGTAGCTGAAAAAAGGCCCTAGAGATCATGTAAGTGGGGATTTACAGGTATGGACACTCAACCCCGCTCTGGGCTACAAAAAGATTTAACTTTATTTTTATACATTGTTAAAGTCTACATTTGTAAAAGATACAGTGTGTTGTTTTATAAAAGTCTATATTCATTGGCGCCAATATCTAGAACATACACTTTTGGTGTTGATTAGGCATTTTAAAATTGGGATTACAAAAGATTCAAAATTTGATCTCAGCTGCTATGAGAACAACATGGCTGTGGAGTGAAAACAGATGTGGAGAGAAACCATGCTGAGGGTGGAGGGAGGACACTCAGAAAGCACAACTTCATAATAACTTGAGGTATCTCATCTAATGACATTATAATTTGGCTCTCACTTATTGGGTAATGTACCAGACAGCTTCCACTGTCATTTGTCTAGCATCCATTAAGTATTGTCTTCTTTATCACAATCAGCATTGTGCAATGGACAATGAATGTGGGGGAGACCATCTAAAGCACATGAGAAATAGACCTTAATGACAACAAACAATTTGTCAGACAATCTTCTCATTCAGCTTTAACATTTGGGTGCCATATAATGAATGGAATGATCTGCCCCATCTCATTCATCATCCAAACCACAGAACAAATTGCTAAAGTCAAGCTTCTCCAGGAGATTACCTAACAGGTGATATATGAAGCCATGGAGGAATTTATGATGAAGGAACATTAAAGATGACAAGTGAGGCATCAGTCTTTTAGGTTGGTTGGTTTCAGTGTACAACAGGCTGGAATCTGTGTGCTCCTTTTATACACCATGGGGAATAACTTAACTCCATTTGACTTGATAGAGATTGCGAACTTATATCCATCCTTATAAGGAACCATATGACAAATATAGGAAAATTAACTACTGAGGTCACTTTCTATAGCATTTATTTCTTCAACAAACAACCACTTTACATCAGCACTATTCCAGGGACTAGCTTTTTCTTTTGGGAGCTCAGAAACTTAACAGGTCCTGCTCAGGACCAATAAGTCAGTAAGCAGCAGACTCAGGGTTTAAGCAGAGTTCTGGCTATAAACCCAGTAGCTGGAAAAGCATGCCATGCTGCTTCCCTGCACCTAGTGATAAGGATTTCGGCTCCTGCTCCATTTAACTTTCACACCCCTTCCAGCCACCTTCTCCTGTAGTGAAGCCTACTCCAGCTTGCCAGGACCTGGCTTAATTTTCTACCTGAAGAGAGAATTTGATATAAAGTAGTCTGTACCTGGGGTGAAAACCTACCTTTAATGCTCCTTCAATCTGGGAAAAGGACGGAGGAGGCAGAAAAAGTAGATAAATTATTTTAAGCATTTTACAGAAGTAGAAATACCGAGTTTTAATTTTCAAGGCTTGATGCTGCAGAATGAACTAACTTGGTGTTGCTACTAGATTCCTTGGGTTATTATTCTACTTAAGTATTTGCCTCCAGCATTTGACACACACCAAGAACCTATGTGGCACCTGCACTAGGTATCTTCTTGTCAAGGAGCAAAACTTAAGGCTTAAGGCACACAAAGTAGACAAAGAACAGCTCAGGGAAACTGCTGTTTTCTGAATACCTATTATGCTTTAGATTTTGTGCTAGTCCCTTTTATAAATATTATTTAACTTCATTACAAAAATTCTATGGAGCATTATTGCCCTCAGTTCGCTGCAGAAGAAAAAAATAGACGTTTAGTAAGTTTAACTAATTTGCCCTAAGTTGTCAGCTAGTTAGTGGTAGATATTGAGGGTAAGCCCCAAATCTATTAACGACAAGGCTCATTACACACAGTACATTTTCTTGCATCTACAGTTTGTCTCAAAGTTCGCTACCTCATCAATTACCTCGAAGGTAGATGGAAACAGAGTTCTTTATCTCTCATTTAAGCCCTTTGCTCATTCAGCCTCTTTATCACACTGAGGCTTTGCCTGCTGGTCTCTCCACCTAACACTCTTGCAATAATGTTTAACTCTTTACATCCTAAGGTGGTGGGGAATTCACAGTTCTTCTCATGGGCAGAATTCTCCCCCTGGGGTAAGCAGATCTGATTAATTCTGATTTTTAAAAACACTATCTGGAAGCTTCCTTATAGACAAAGAAATATCAACTTTCAAAGATTTGGAATACAAGAAAATGCTTTCAAATAATTACAGTGAGTAGCCTGTAATCTCTCATATCTGTGCACTTAAACATTGCCCAACGTTTGAGGACACCTTGCCTGCAATTTCTTCTGAAAGGCTACCTCTGACCTCAGAACTTGAGACATTTCCCTCTTGTCTGGCATATATTATTTTACTCATTTTCAGAGCATCAACTGTGTGCCACTCTCACAGTGGCGAGTGGACTGGATTCATCCTTGACATCGTGGTGCTTAAAATCTAGCAAGGAAGAAGACATTAATCCCCTAACTACACACAAAGTAAAAGTATAATTCCAGTTATTGTAAGTGCCACAAAAGAAAATGCCCTACCGTCATACATTGTATGGAGAAGAATAGAAATGCGAATGGTAATGGTACATTTTTTCTTGCTTATACAGGTCTAGGCAATGTACTCCCCCCTTCAATCTTATAAATTTTTCTCAGTTTTAACAGGATATGCAAGAAACCTACCTTGGAAAAAGACAGTTCATCTTCCTTATAAATTTGCCCTTATGAAAAATAGTGAAGAAAGGATGTTTGGAGACAAAAATCTGAATAACTGAGACTCTGACAGGGCTGCTTCTAATTCTCAGGTGACTTAGGGATCTAGAGTTTAGGTGAATTCTAACTAGAATAATATTATGTGAGGTTGAGAAAAATCTTCAGTATTAATAATCCAGAAGGTATAAACCTTTGGCTTTTGCAAGGCAGTACAATTTTTAATGAGGACAGAGAGAGAATTGCCAGCATTTTATTTTGCCAAGTGGCCAAGTAAAAATATCACATAAAACTTTTCATCTATCTACTTGTGATTTCATAAATGAAAATATATTTTAAAAATGAGGAAGAACATCATCATAGTACAAAGGTCAGCCTTTCCCAAGTAAAGACACTTAACGATTTATCACAACATAGATGCGCATATACATATAGGTGAAAATTAAATAAAAATGCTATAGCTACCCAAAGAATTGTGTTTATTTTCCTCATTTTGTTTTAGACTAGTCAAAAATGGAGATTAGAAACTTGTGATCTTCTTTAAACTCTTCATAGGGACGATGATTAGCGGAAGTTACAAATTAGTGACTGCTGGGACTCGGACCTGTACCCAGCTCACGGGGGCCACACACCGCTCCTTCTAATTACTCTGCTTGTTGGGCTTTAGAAGCACGACCAAGAGCCAAGTGGGTAAGGGGAATTCTGTTCTATATAAGATTAGGAAACACACTAGAATTAGGGTGCTACATAGACAGAAAGAGGTAAAACTGAAAGAAATATTCTGAGAATAGAAGTTGGAAATATATCTTGTTCCTAAGCGTATTCTCCTTTTCCCATTCTCCCTACCCAGATCAATAATCTCTGGAAAAAGGATTATGAAAAATGTTCAAAAACAGTAAATCTGCTCTTACAGTAATTCACTGAACACCTACTATGTTCTTAGAACTGGGTAAGGTGTTCTATACTTGCTATAATGTTTAATCCTCATAATCCTTGGAGGTAGCTATTATAAGATGAGGAAACTGAGGCTTAATGAAGAGAAATAATCCGGTTACGGTGTGCAGCTGGAATTCATATCTAATCCAAGTTCAAACACCCATTCACCATACTATCTCATGTGTCATTGCCCAAGGTAATGAAGTACATTTATTGGGTTCCTACTATGCGCCAGGCTCTAGCTTGAGTCTTTTAAATAACTGTTGTCATGTAAACCTGACCACGATCCTATTTATCATCTGCATTAACAGATAAGAAAACTGTCACTGAGGATCACATAGCCAATAATTGGAGGAGCCAGCAATCCCATGAAACAGAAATATTTCTATACCAGGAAGCTAAAAGAATATTTCGTATTGAATTCTGATGTATCCAAAAGCAAGTCAATAAACCATACTGTAGTTACATTAGAATATTTTCATAAGTGCTAGGAAATAGACATTTCTGTAGGTCAAAAGTAGTTGGATATCATGATTATATATGATTTAACCTAATATATGTCATTAATTTCTACTAACCCAGTGCTTTTCACCTATAAAGTTTAGCAATAAATAAAGGACTACCATCTAGTAAGCACAGCAACAGTGATAATAATTATGAAAATATTCATGATGACCTTATCAACAAGCACTTTCACCATTTTTTTTAAAAAAAGTTTGTACATATTTTTATGATGAGTAAAAATCACATAACATAATTGCCATCTTTATTATTTTTAAGTGTAGAGTTTAGTAGTGGAAAGTATACTCATATTGCTGTGAAACGGATTTCCAGAAGTTTTTATTCTGTGAAACTGAAATTGCTCTCATTATTGAATGAGGAACCTCATGAGGGGAGTGTATGACTGATGATATCAGACCTTAGGTCTTTTTCAAAGAAGTTCCTGTAAAATTCTGCATGAAATTTTGTAAGTTTTAGTATTGGATTTTATTTAAAAATTAGTTTTATTGAGATGTAGTTAACATACCATAAATCTACCTATTTAAAATATACATTTCACTGGCTTCCAGTATATGCATAATGTGCAACCACATCCTTTGTTAGTTCTTCCCAGCCTTTGGAAATCACCCTTCTACCCTTGTTTCTATAAATTTCACTACTTTAGATATCTCATATTTTTACCAGCTTTAAGTATGTAAAATAGGGGTCAGGGCTCAGTGGCACAGCACCTGCCTGGCAAGTGTGAGGTCCTGAGTTCAATTCCTGGTATCAAAAAAAAAAAAAAAAAAAAAAAAAAAAAAAAAAAAAAAAAAAAAAAAAAAAAAAAGAAAGAAAAGAAAAAGTATGTAAAATATTTATTTTATTCTAATAAAACTGAATTAAATGTTGTTATTTTTATTTCATAGTCTAAGAAATAAAAAATAGTTTAGGCAGACATAAAGTCACAACTGGAAGTAAATCATTATTACAAGTATTCAACTTTGCTTTGTTCAAGTTAGATACTGAGGAGAAAAATTTCTACCATAGAGATGATTTTCCACAATTGGATTACAGTGATGGTATTTAGGTAAATCTCAAACACCTAAATAAAAAAGGTCAGTAAGTTCTTTTTCATTGGTTAAGTGATGAAATCTCTCTAAAAAGAACCCAAGACAATATGAAGTCTGAGAAGAAATTTGGAGAAACGTGACCTGCACAGAGAAAATTTTTGTTACCAGTAAAAAATTGCAATGACTACATACTATGAACTACACTATATTGAAAAATGAATATAGTTCTTGTAAAAACATAAAATATCTTTTAAAAATTGTGAGAGAAGGTGAGTGTCATTTAAGAACAACATTGTATTCTAGAATACTACTGATAAATTCAATGGTCTCTTAGAGGAAATAGGATGTCTTAAAATGGGCTAAAGTGTTAGATGGGACATCATTTAGTGGTGTACTAGAGCTGGCCCACAAACAAATGAGAGAAACTGAGTATGGTAGCCTAAATGAAGCTCTTATTTTTGTAGTACTTATGAAAGGGTGGACAGTCCCTGGTTATAAGCATGAGTTTTGTGTTCACTCTTAAACTTTTGTTTTTAACAGGAAGACAAAATTGGAGAAAACATTTATATTACAGAATTTATTATTCATGAAACAAGTGAAACAAGTATAAAAAAGTATTTCAATTTTTATATTATTGAAGTGATTTAGTTTTAAAGTGAGCTCTTAGTCTTATAAAGGCATTTTAATTTTAAAAGAAAATCCTATGCATGCCAAATATTTTTTCAACAAATAAGTTTAATAAAAAGTGATAATTTATTAAGATAGATATATTTTACACGTACATTTACACTCCTAATAAAATGTTTAGATTTATGAAGATGACCAAAAATTACATGTATTTTTGTCTTTAATCTCTTCACTTTATAAATAAACACCTTTGTTGCTAGTTTCCAAAAATCACCCAACATAGACTTTTCTTGTAATACATGAAACTTTTCATAAACTTCACATACTAGACCCCAAAATACTTAGTTTTCTTTAGATACTTTGCTTGAACTTATGTTTAAAGAGAACCAAACTTTTACTGTATGGAAAGTCTGTGGGAATGTTAATGTTGAAATATGATTTCAGCAAGCTTTGACCATCTGAGATCTGTCAACCACCCAGGTGTCCAATCTTTTTTCCTTTTTGAAAAAAAAAAGTATTCAATTCAGTTCAATGCAAATCATTCTATCATCTTTCAAAGACAGAAGACTGAATGAATTTTGGTTATTAGTTTTAACCTACCCAAATTATCTGTAACTATCCAGAGTAATGTTTTAGAAAACAGAGAATCATAGTTTGTCTGTGCTGGGCGGATCCTTCATGATAACTCAAATCCATTCCCTTAATTTCACAGGGAAAGAAGCTAAGTGGTTTCTTCAGACAGGACACAGTCAGAATTGCTGGCAACATCCAGTTTTCTACTAATCACCTATGACCCAAATCTATCTTGGGCTTTTGGCCAGATGCTAGACAATGTAAGGCTCTAACTGAATAAAAAATGGGACTATGTTTTAAGGATAGCCAGGACACTGAAGTGCAGTAACAGTGATTCCTGCACCTCACAACATCATTGCACAGGAAGAGGGACTTCCAGCATCTGTGTTGGCTCAGAGGCAGGAATCCTGGAGTCTTGGTCCAAAGGAGCCCTGCAAAACTAACCCAACATTTAATTTCTCTTCACCCTTGTCTGCAAAATGGGAATAATGTCCATTCTGTGTCACTGAGAAGACAGATGAGATGAGGCATGGCCCAGGACCCCCGCTGCACAACACAGGCCTGGCCATTATGAATGCACAGATCTGCTTCGGTAGGTATGTTCTCCTTGCACCGACAATAAAGGACCTCAGACACAGATGGAGGGGCCGTGGAGCACGAACCAAGAAAATCCAGAAAAAAATAAAAGGCAAACCCACTGTGAGGCATAGAATAAAAGGACGAAACACACCCTGGCATATTTGATGCTGGGAAGAAATAATGTCATTTTGAAATTACAGGTAGATGTGTTTCCCCTCACCCCACCCCCTCATATTCTTTTCTAGTACATTTTGGGGAGCTATGGAAAATGAATAGAAGAGACAAAAAAGTACTTTGCCCGGCAGGAATACAAAATTGTAAAAGCACAGACAGCACTACAGAGGCGCGCTGCCATTCACTCACAAAGAATTTTGTGCATGTAGATGGCTGATTAATTGCCGGCCTGCCTAGACGAAGCTGCAACAAGCCAGATACTGTCAGCATGCCATCGGTTACCATGGAAATGCACAAGGTTCCTGTTTCTGACAAACCCTTGAATACTGGATAGATTGTGCCATATGTAAATAAGGCAAATTAGTTTTCCTATATCTTCCAGACAAGGTTAGACGAAAAGAAAATATATCTGTTTAAACATACTCTCTAACCTCTTAGATGTGCCGAATGAGAAAGAGGGGCTTCTTTCTTAGGAAACTGAACTCAGATTGTTACAACTGAAAAGCACTTGGGAAAAATGACCAAAAAATGCAAAATGCATTGCCCATTTATGAGTGAAGACTTCAAAGTCAGGAATGCAAAGGCACATTTACTAGACTTTTGTTTTGTAACCAGAAAATGTATTTTGTGGTCTATTCTTTTCAAAATTATAAAACTTTAAGTAGTCATTTCTACAGAATTACATCAGAAATTTTATATTTTTGTCAAATAATTTTTATGTATTTCACAGTCCCTGAGCAGCATAGCCTGAATAGTGAGTCACAAACCAGCATAATAAATCAAATAAGCATAATTTAAAGTGTTTACTCTCACAACTATGGACACTTACTTTGGCATTACATTGATTAGGGTTTCTTTTCTTTTCTTTTCTTTCTTTCTTTTTTTTTTTTTTAGCAGTTTTTGCCAGTACTAGGAAACTTTATAACTTCTTCCCACATTGCAACAATAATTTTTAACTAAGTCTGATGCTATTTCAAAAAAAATCTTGTGATTTTTCATTAGGATATGCTAAAGTACACAGTGACCCCAACACCTTGTATAATTTATGACACAGGGCCACTCCTTAGATGGCCATGTGCAATTATATATCTTAAAATTAATCTATTGACTTAAACAGTGAAAGTGCTTAAAAGAGCTGGAGTACATTTCATAAAATAGCATCTTAGAATAATTTTACATGAATTTCTCAAAATAAAATGCTGTATCATCTTTATTGTCCCTTCAGGTTAATGTGTAAATTTTCTGTGCATTCTGTTAGATTTTCTATGGATGGTTGAGTATGAAATTTCCATACTTAATCCCATATATTCACATGCTATTCAAGTAAGCTACAATATATGAACACCAATGATATCTGTAATTATACAAATTAAAACCTTCTCTAAATTGAAATTAATGATCTCTCCACTTTCTGAGTAAAGTCAACAAAATTCATTTTTATTTTTTATCAAATGATCCATATATTAGACATGCCAGAGTTCTAATTAATTATAATACATTATATGGTACTTTGCAGTTAATGTCTCCCAAACTTTAACATAGTCTTGTTATTGAACATAAGCCAACCAAAAATTTTAAAAAGGTATTATCTACATATTTCCCTTTTTATATAAATAATATACTATATAAAACTATCAAGAATCCTAGCTTTTAGGTATTGTCTTATTTGACCTATTTTTTCTTGGAAAAATACTCTTCCTACTTTTCAATATGAATAACACACATTAAGTTAATGGCTTTCATACACATTTCTAAACGAATTTAAAAGTAGATTATGTTTATAAAGAAAAAAAATCAAAGAAAACTATTTGAATAGTTATGGCTGTAACAAGAACCTATGGCTGAAATTGATGTGATTATTTTTTCTGTTCTTCATTTTGTTTTATATACGGAGACTCAAATAGGTTTTCATACTTTTGAAGTCATCTCAGTTCTTCTGCACTGAAGTATTTGACCTATAGATGATATTTCATTTTGCTTTTTTTTTTTTCACTTTAAAACAGACAGATCATAATTAAAAGCACTGGATTTCTTGGATAGTTACAGGACAATGTCCACTTTTCTTGTTAGAAATCTTCACAAGTCCTTGAAATGTGAGAGCAATTATATTTGAAGATTAAATAGAAGCCAAGTACTTCACAATGGAAAGTGACCAAATTTTCCTTTTTCAAGTGTTATAAAATTTTTTTGGCTTCCAAATGACATAATATATGTGCTATGTACATTAGAAGTATGTTAGGAACAATGAAATTGGGTCTATCCATGTTTTAAACTCCAAACTGTTTGATTCTAAACTTAAGGATACACAATTTGCAAAATGTAACCAAAAAGATAAATTTAAGAGTACTTTATCTTTTAGTATGTGTGCTGCCGAAGTGAGCACAAAAGTGCCTTATCTTATGGATTAAATATGGTAAAATAGGAATAGTATTCTCCGACACATCACTAGAATGGTTTTAAACACAGGATAGTCAATGAAAGAATAGATCTTCTGATCTTGTGAGGAGGGTACATCCTTGTGGGAGGAACATACACATTTATTCCTTTTAAGAGACAGCTTTACACTGTGGAAAGAATATTTATTTCTCATTTACTGAGCATTTACTGTGTGCTAAGCACCTCACCAGGCATGGGAAATGACAGCGAACAAACAAGCCTCACGGTGCTTATCCTCTAGTAGTGGTAAAGATAAACTGGGAAGAAAGAACATCTGGCTTCTAATTTTTTCTCATTCTCTCAAATCCTGCCATACATATTATTTGTATCATCCTTATGTCATAAATTTATTTATAGGTGATTTATTTATGCATGTTTTTATACTCCACTACCTCATAAGTTTCTTATGAACAGCAAGTATATCCTGGGTCTTTTCAAAGTCTGAATCTTTCACCATATTTCATTGTGTCCAACATAGAGTTGAATAAATGAATAGATAAGTCTCTTGGTTGCGTGAACTATAACTTAGACAAGACAAGCAGCTCCAGCTGTTTTTTAGCTTTTTCCCTTATAAATGGGAATGTTGAAATGAGTCATATTTAAATTTTATAATTATATGATAACTCTTTAATGCTATGTCAGTAAATAAATTTGCCCAAGCTATTTTACTTAAGAAAATTTTTACCCTGAAAATGTATTAGTTTAAAAATATGTTCTTACTCTTCCAGCTGTCTTTCTTTAAGAGCGATTTTAAAACAGAGTCATTTTATTTTTTTATGGAAAATCACACAAAATCTAATATTAAATGTTAATTTAAAACATTAATATTTGTTTGTTACATGTGCAAAACAGGAAAATCACACAGGAAAACAGTTTTTGAAGTGTTAAATCAAATGAATGAAGACAGAGGCAACAGTTCTTGCAACAGAAGACGAGAACTTCTCTCCTCCAAGTCCCACACACAGATGGCTGTTTGTCCCTACTTCATGTGGATTATGGGTTAATTTACAAACAGTGGGTGATGTGCTATAAAGAAAATGACTTAGGGCCCATCTGTAATTTAAATATGCGACAAAATGTTTAAGTGTTACAAACAATGGTAAAACACAAGAGACTTAACATTCTGAAAGCTAGCATGGAGCTCTTTTTTTCTTATTTATTGGCTTCATTTTGCCCTAAAACCCAAATGGACACGACTGCTTGATTCTTCCTGTGACACAGTGCATAATCTTCAATTGGACATTTACTGAACAAGAAGGAAGACCCTATCCATTTTTTGAGAATAGCCTAACCAACAACTCTGTACTAGATGTTAATAAGTAAAATTCAAAAATTCAATGTCTTACTCAAGATTTTCATCTATCATGGGAAATCCTTCATTCACTTCCTTATCAGCACAATGACAGTCCCAATCTCCATACATCAACATTTAAAAATAAAACTTCAGATTATTCTCATGTTGACATTTATGTAACCTATATCTTTGTAGGTACAAAGAGAAGAAATTCTAGTGCACAATAGTTATAAATAAGGGACTTTGTTTAAATTTCTAGCTAAGCACATTTTTATTTGACTGATACGCCCAAAAAAAAAAAAATTAATGTCGGTTGCCTTTCCATTTGATCAAAAAAAGCCTGAGAAGTGAAAAATGAATTTATTTAATTGATTGAATTTATGTAACTTCAACAAAGAAGCTCCTTAACAGACAGAATGGATTTTGGAGGGCGCTAGATATTAATCACTAACACACAGAATTAAAATAATATTATTTGATCAGTGTGAAAGAGGACAAACAAGAGTTAAAACAAAGACCTAGAGTACGACAGCAAGAAAATAAACTTTTAAATAAAACCTGGTACTATTTTCTCCTATTAATTTACTAATGCAGATGCTGGTCTTAAAAAAATAGAATGTTTTGCTGAAATGTGTGAATTCTACACACTGCTTCAGAATGAAATGTATGTCGAAATAAAAAACTTATTTGCCTCAAGTCAAAGTTAAAACTTTTCAAGATACAGGTAGCATCAGTAAGGCTATTGACTTGAGTATGAATGCTTGTGTTTTAGATCCCTAAATTTGTTAAATCTTTGACAGTAATGGATTTTGTCTTTACCTTGAATTATAAAAACTAAAAATGACTTCTTTTTCATTTAAAGCAATGCAAACCCAATTCAAAATTTTTTAAAATCATTTTTTGAAAAGAAAGAAACTTTTCTTTTTGTCTTCTGCTTCCTCCTCTTTGGGTAAGTAGACTTTCTCAATAGTTTCACACTTGAACATTTTCTAGATAGTTTAAATATCCTTGACTATATTTAATGACAAGTGAACCTAGTAACATGTAAACATTTTTTAAGTCTGTTTTCAAAGTGTTCTGACAGTGCTAACTTCATCAAAAGCCAGTCAAATGTTTTGCCTGCTTTTTTACTATGTGATAAGTGTGTGTATGGGTATGTGTGTGTATGTGCAAAACATTGTACCCCAAAGTTAACTCATAGAGTGAGCTACTCCAAGTTCATTACATAAATGTGCTACTGATTGACATGACATTGGGACTATCAGAGTCTACCATTACATTATCCTTCTCTTTCTTCCATTTTTTACTTTTCTGGTGGTATCTAAAACCCTTTCATTTAAAAAAGCTGCTTATTGGTGTACATTCTGGCCTGGGCACTTTCATCACTTACTATTGAATAGGTAATCTAATTAACATATGATAACTCCTTGGGAACTGAAAAAAACATACTAGAAAGGAATTAATCTTTCTCTCTTTTTGCTCAGAGTGTAATATAAATGCATACTTAAACTGGGCGTGGTGGTGCATGCCTATAATCCCAGCACTCAGGAGGCTGAGGCAGGAGGATCACTATGAGTTCAAGACCAGCCTGAGTTACAAAGTGAGCTCGAGGCCAGCCTGAGAGTGAGACCCTGTCTCAAAAAGACTACATACAGTCTTTTTGTATATATATATACATACATAGTAGGATTATATTTTGATAAATATTGGAAGCATTTCAGAATTTATAGAACATTCATACTTTAGGGTCCTCCTTTCAAATTATTCATCAGAAATATCTAAAAAACCAAAAATTTCATTTGAGCTTTATCAATTCTGTCACATACTATGTGACATTTAAACACTCTGACTCTTCCAAATCAGTGATAGATGCTAACATATTTGGCTAAGGGAAAACCTTTTGAACAAATTTTCATTATAATGTGGGATATTGAGTAGCCATTTCACTATTTTTCATACGTATATCTTAAAATATTTGCTAATCCCTCGGTTCATGACCTCTGATGCCAGAGATCTGCCAATCAGTTAGGTAGGCACATTCATTCATGTCAAGGGTTAAATTTGTAGAAGGGATTTTAAATTCTATTTATTTACCTCTCAAGCCATTCTTGAGAGATGACTATACAGTACACCAAGTCACTGAGATAGATTAAATCTGTGACCACTTAAAAATTCTATTACAAAGAATCAAGAAATAATTGTACTTTTCATACCTAAACATCTAGACAGACATTTATAGACACAGGAGAAATTTCTAATATAGGAGAAATTTCCTGTTCAAGAGGCAGAAATAAGAAATGGATTTCTAAGCAAAAAAATTACTAAGAATAAACCTTTTATTTCAACAGCTTTAATCTAAATCTAATACTATCCAGTGCCGGTAAACTTCATCTCAGCATACTTTCAACCAATACCTTGGTCTCTAAGGCCATGCTTATAATGACATTCTCTGCAAAGAATTTACTCTCCATTGGTCAATACTGGGTTGGATGAAAATTTTCACTGTCTGTAATATAGCAACTCTTTTCTAAACAAGAGTGTTATGTAGTCTGGAAGACATAAATAAAGAGTCCTAAATAGGAAAATATCTTACAGGCAGTGCAAATAACCACCAAACAAGAATCACTTTTCCTTTACTGTGGGAATTGGACTCATTCATTTTTCTTTCTTTTTCTCTCTCCCTACTTCCCTCTGTCACATTGCTGTATCACAAAAGCTATCAGCACAAGCATCTTCAACTATGAAGAGCAATCATATGATCACTTGCCCACTCCACGTCTGAACCCACACCCCACACTCTTTGGAGTTGTCTGAAGGTAGATTCTACTCTAGACTCCACCATTTCTGTGTTGGGTGACTAGATAAATTACTTACTTGAAATTTCTGAGCCTCAGTATTCTTATCTGTAAAAAAGTGCTGAAGATAACCTTTGTCCCATTAACTTCCTAGAATTATTGGGAAAGAATTTTTTAAAATATTTATGAAAGTTTCTTTGGAAATATAAACATATAAATATTATAATACAAAGACATAGTGAGGCACAAATTACTCTGAAGAATTTAGAGTAACATTTACGCATGCCTTATATTTGAAAGAAATAATTTTATATTTTGTAAAGCATTTTGTTAATAAAAGCCCAACAATCCATGACTTCATCCAAATAAATATATGATACATAATATATTTTAGATATGCATACAGATTCATTTAACCAACATTTATCTGTTGATTAAAATTATATAATCTGATAACAAATTAAAATACTGTAGTTTTTAAGAAGAAAAATTAGAAAATTTTGATAGAAATGCATCTCTAGAATCTGCTGACTCATTTTTATGGGATTATTTTTAATGTAAAATTACATCAATGATATACAAGTCTCTGAGGATTCATTAAATACACTTTAGGTTTTCCTATATTTTCTTAGAGTATGTATTTGAGCAATCACTCAATTCATTAATGATTAGATTTAACCATGATTTTTATGTCTAACATGCACATTTTAAAACTCATCCCAGTGGTATGTTTGAGACTGTAGAGTAAGTTCTGCGCTTCCATCTTCATATAACTGGCCATTTTGTGTTCATCAGGAGCAACCTAGTATTAACTGAAATGACAACTAAAGTGCCTCAGCCACAGTTCCACTTCCATGCCTGACATTCTTGACTTCAGCTGACCCTGCACTCAGACAATGGTAGTACCATTATTTATTAGCAATTTCCGTCCACAAGGAGTCACTTAATTATCAGTCTAACACCCAGAACACTTCTACTCATCTGCTGTGAAGTGCTTTGGAACAACCAGGAAAAAAAAAAAAAGGTATCCACTACTACTTACGCAGGAAATTTTAGATAATTTGAGAAATTTGACCCATTTTAGCCTAGCTGGGTGCACGTGCACACTTATGTACATGCATACATACATGTATGAACATATGGTCTGCGTGTTGTCTATTGAAGCATGAACTGCAAAATACACATCCAAAGCTACATATTGGGGCAACACTTCCATGATCCCCCCAGAACAAAGCCCAGGTTTTGACATATGAGCCAATGGTTGGCTGCAGAAATCTCTGCTTTACCTAATAAGCACATATAATTCCACTTTCCTTTTTATTGAGTTTGTGATCATGCTGCGCATGTTAGAAGCAGCCTTTGTTTCTTTTTAAAACTAATTTTTACTTCATGAGAATACATCCTATAATTCACCTTCCATTCTTGTGAGCTCAAAAAAAGTAAGAAAATAATACTTTTCCTTCTAAACTTTAACTAAAAGATAAGTGTATCTGCTCATTTTTCCAGCTTTTGCTTATATGCCTCTATGCTCAATATTTTTCCTTTAAGAATCAGTGATCCAGTTGAGTCTTGATTTCAATTTAAGGCCATCCATTAGAATAAGTTAAGAGTCTGAAAAGGGTCAGCTTTTTCTGTCTCTATTAGTCTAGGTAGCTTTCGTCTCTAATGGAATCCTTTCGATAATTATTTCATACTTCTGGCAAATCTTGATGGACTCCATTCACCTCAATGCTACCTCTGCAGATCATTCAAAAGCTTCTATTAGGACTCTTAGAGAAACCTCCTTTTTGCTTTATACTCAAAGAAAGGAAGTAAAAAACTAAACTTCAAGAGGGGCCATGCTTTTCATTGTAATCACAATACTTTTCAGCCTGAACAAGAAGCATCAGCCATTCTTTTCATTTTTGAAAGCATTTTGACCAAGTGGAAGGATTTTAAACATATATACAGGATGTACATACCTTGATCCCATTCAAAAGGCACTGGAAATATTTTCTTACTTATTTGCTTATGATTTATTTCATTATTAATGTTTAGGGAATATCAGTTTTATCACTTTTCAATTACAATGTTTTGAATGGACAAGAGAAGTATTTGACCAATAATTATAATAATAAATTGTAGCTAATCACTAAGATTGAGCAAGAAAATCAGGTTACAATCTGGGACACATACTTATTTTGGGAATGTATCATATACTTCTTTAAAAATGCAGATTTTCTTCCTAATTATATTTTGCTTAGTTACTTACAAGCATCAAGTTTAGTTCGCTAAGCAGAAAACAGCTGGTTGACCAGTAAAAGCTGGCTGAAGATTAAGAATTCCCTGTGGGCTTTACACAGAGCAGCTAATACTCACTTGAGTAATCAAGTGCTGGACGTATTAGATGATTCTATCTGCCACTTCTTTATTAGACCTACTCTAAATGGAACTCTGTAGGCCTGCTCAAATCAGGGTGGGTTCTTTTAAACCCTGAAAGATCTATGTGTTCCAGAGATGGGGAGGAAGGAGAACAGGTCCTCTTCTTGTTGCCTAGTCATGGTAGAGGGGAAGAAAGCCAGTCAACATCTACTCAGGACCTTCTACCCCAAACCCTCTGCAAAGGACGTAAGAAGGCCCTTGCACATATATGCAACATGAGAGGCACAATATACAATGTAATGCTAAGGGTGAAATGCACACACAGAAAAGCATAAGGCATTCTAGCACAGTTGAGAGGAGTGGGAGGCGTGACCAGTTACAACACTCACTGTAAAGATCAGGAGAAAAGGGGTAAGCGTCTGTAGTGAAGTACCCGCTAGGTAGTAAACGCTGTCCTATGGGCAGCTGTTATTAGTTTCATTTTACAGATAAGAAAATAAGTTTTGATTTGTTGAGTAACTTTCATTTAGGGTGAAATGCCTGGTAAAAGTCACAGATGTTCCAACTCATTTGGTTCTGACACCAATATTCATGTTCATTTTATTTGAAGAAGATGGTAGGGGAAGACACATCCTTCGGAAAATTGCTTCCCTTCTTACTAAACAAAGGTAGCCAGGATATCTGGAGTCTTAGAAAATTCAGGAGATGCATTTGCAAATTAATGTAAAATGTCAAGCAGGTAAAATAAATACGATTTTAATTAATCTCCTCTATTTCATATTGAAATTGTATTGTAATTTTGTATTTTTCCTTTCATTACCATTATTTTTCTGAGTTAATTCACTGTCCCATAATTGTTTTGGGTAAAGCCTATATATGAACAAAATGAGTATGATCTCTAGTATGAATATGAGATTTGGGTGTTTCTAAAACACAAAAGGGAATATTTGACCAGGCATGGTGAAACATATCTATAATCTCAGTACTCTGGGAGGGTGAGGCAGAAGGATCACAAGTTTGAGCCTAGCCTGGGCAACTTAGTGACTTGTGCCTTAAAATGAAAACCAAAAAGAGGTGATAATAAAAGCCCTTGATTTAATTCCTGGTAATAAATAAACAAACAAACATTCTAAGGTTACTTTAAAATATCAGTATTTCATTTATTAAAACTACATATTCATAAACTTAGTGTTTTCTTATGCTTTTAAGTTTGATTTCAAGTGCTGTTTTATTTATATATCTTTTATCATTTTAAAAATTATTTAATAATTTAAACTAAATTTCTTTAAGCTTACTAATACATTTATTTTTATTATACAGTAAATACAAAGTTAATCATTAAATTCTTCAATCATTTAATGGATTTTTCCCCAATACTTAAGTAACTTTGAAAATCTACTACATTAAACTTTTAAATATAATGAATTTATGTTCTTTTAAGCATTCAGTAGTATTTATGATCTTACTAAAATTCTCTTTTACTTTCAACAATAAAATTTAAAATTATTTAACCTATTATATCTTATATTAGAAATATAAGGTAGATATACTTGAGTGGTGAATAAATATCCCTAATTAACTAAATATTATGACTTTAAACTGTTAAGTATTTCAAAGATGATTTCCAAGTTTACAGAGAAACAGAACATGGGATGAATTCATTTTCATTAAAATTATCTTTATACTGAATCTTAAATCTTAATAAAATTTAGGTCTACATCTTTCTTAAGTGTAATCTTAGTCAAGTCTAATTCTAAATTCAAGATACTTTGCCTCCTGGACATATTTTTCCATCCTAAATGGATTTGGCATTTCCTATTAAGTATTATACTGATCAGCACTCTAATTAAGACTTGAAATTTCAAGTTGTATATATCAATTTAAATTATATATACATGGCTGTAGAATATATACTATTTTACAGAATTCTAAAATTTTTAAATAATTATAAACTACAAGAAACTGCAAAGATAATACAGGGTTCAGTGTATCCTTTTCCCAGTTTCCCCTATTGGATACACAATGCAGTATATGTATATATATACAGTATTAAGAGCAGGCAACTGACATTTGTACAATGTAGTAAGTACATTAGAGGTTTTGCTCAGTATTTGCAGAATTTTACTTCTGTGTGTTTGTGTCTCTGTGTATTTCCAGGTAATTTGATATTGTGTATAGTTTTGTGTAATCACCACACAATTTGTGTACAATCAATACAAACAAATATTCCCTTGTGCTGCCCCTTTATAATCATACTCATCTCCTTTCTTTCTACTCCATGTTTAACACATGGCAACTGTTATAGTTTGAGTCTGGATATCCCCCCAAAGCCTCATGTAGTCAGGGAGGTAGGTTTCTAGAGTTTGTGAATGACTCATGGTCCAATACTGGGGTTACAGGTGTGAGTGCCACACCCAAGTGACTGTGGCCTATACAATATAAGGGACAGAAAGAGTCTTCTCTCTGTGCTCCTCCCCTTTTGCTCTTGTTGCTTGTGCTGTTTTCCACCACTATGAACTGTTTCCCTCTGCTATGTGCCACCCTGAGGGAAGAGGCAAGTACATCACTGATTAGAGAACAGATTTTGTTCGCCCATGATTTATATAGATGGAAGGCAGAAGCTGGAGTCCGTGGTGATCAAAATCAATGTAATTACATGACAAAGCATGTTGGAATTGGTGGTGGAAGTCCCCTTTTACCCTGCAGCAGACCACTCTGAGAAATTATCTCATTTTCAGCAGACATGAAAAGCAATGAATTTTGCATTAATAGTAATGAATAGCTTCCAAGCTATCCTATATTGTTGTTAATCTGTTATCACTTTACATCTATGTTTATTTTAAATCAAGGTTCTTTAAATGTACATTTTAAAAGTAGTTTGAGCTCCAATAACTGTCAAAAAGAGCTCATTTTCATTAAATGTGGGTATACTTTATGTGAAAGTTTTCTTTCAGAAATCCTAAGAAACTACTATTCATACATGTAGTAGTTATGCTACAAGGATGTTCGTTGCAGGGTGGTTTATGTTAGCAAAATTCAAAAATGATGTAAATGTTCAAAGTAGTAGTGATTAAATAAACCGTTAGATACCCAACCAGTGTCATCTTTGTACTAGGTAAAGTTATACAGAAAATTTTGGTAGAAACAAGTAAATGTTTTTTAAAAAGAAACAATTTAATGTTATATTTTTAACTGAATAGTGTATAGTAAATAGGGAATCCAACATGTAAAAAAAAAAAATTCAGTGGAAGAATATTCTTTTCACATATGGTCCTGGAATAATTGGGCACTATAGGCAACGATTAAAATATTAAAATAAATCTTGACACAAAATTTCAAATTTTACAAAAATTATTTTGTACCAACTCATAGAGATGTAAAACTAGAATCGTGTAGGAAAAAAAATGAAATCTTCATGATGCATTACTGGGTAAAGAGTTGTATATAGGATGACCCACAAGAGAAAAAATGATAATTTGAGCTGTGTAAAAATTGAAAACTTTTACTCTATAAAAAATTTTTAAACAGAATTAAAACAGTCTAAAGGCTAAGAGAAAGTATTTGCAAACCAAATACCTCACAAAGGACTTGAATCTGGAATGTATAAAGAATTCTCAAAGTTCAGCAAGAAATAAAGAATTAAAAAATGGAAAATCTAATTAGAAAATCAAGGCCTTTAGATCCAAAATGCCTGGGTTCTAGTCAAGTTCTGCACTTCCTATCTGTGCAAGTCCTAGTGATTTAACTTCCTTGTTTTTCAGTTTTCTCAACTGTAAAATGAAGATGACAACATATAGTGTTGGTGGAGATTAAATTAATTCATACACACCCAGCGCTTAGTACAGTGCACAGCACATCTTACTCACATCTTTTTCATTACCATTTTGAGCTGCTTCAAGAGACACTTGTGGCTGTATTTGCCTGACAATATCTTTTTTTTTTCTTTTCTACTGTTATATTCTATTTTTTTATTTTTATTTTATTAATAATAAAAGACAAAGCAGAAGAGAATCCCCCATACTTGCTACATTGCCCACTGTAAAGAGATGCTTGGGTTGCTGACCAGAGGCCTGGTCAAATCTACAAAACAAAAGTTGGTTGATGTTCCTTGGTTGCTAGCAATCCAGCCAGCCCTCCGAAACAGCAGGTTGCTGGGTGGGGGGGGGGTTGGGGTTGTCCCTGATTCCAAACCCTCGCGGGGGCCCTTCTCTTTCTCCTCCAAGGTCCTGGGCTCAGGACCCCGGAAGGCAGTCCACATTGAGTCCTGATCGGTGCCTGCACCTGCCTGACAATATCTTGTCTGGTATTAAAAAAGGAGGTAGTTAGAAGAAGAAAAGATGAGGAAGTATCAAAAAACAATGCTTTTCCCATGCTAATGTGTGAACACATTGGAATTAGGATTATGTTAAAACTCAGGTTCTGATTCTGATTCAGTAGGTCTGGGCTGAGGCCTGAGGCTGTATATTTCTTTTTTGTTTTTCCCCAATTTTTACTTTTTTATTAGTTCATGTCTGTAGTACCTAACGATCATAGTCCTTGTGGCAGTTGGTATACAAACATAACACATCTTTTTCTATCCCCCCTTCCTCCACCTCTTGGTCCCCTTCCCTTTTGTAAAAGATCTATCTCTCTATTTCCTATTACAAAATTCAATCTCTTATTTTTGGGACATTTCTTTCAAAGAAAATTCATTTTTCTTGACAATGACAAGAAATTTTTTCTATTGCATATTCCAAGTGTTTTACATTTTTACCTCAAATCCTCATAGTGAGAAGATAAGGTGTTGAGTCTCATTTTATTGACCAAGAAACTTAGCCAAGTTAAGTAACATGAATACAGCCATACAGTATACCAGTGGCAAAGTTAGAATTCAAGCCAAAATATCTCCAACCCTGGGCTCTTCTCCTATGTTATGCTGTTGCCTAGGTGCTCTGCCTTCTAGAAGGATTCCAGAGGGCTTATAAAGAACCAGACGTGGGAAAGGAAAGAGTGGAGGGTGTGTGCCCTGCATGATACTGTGAAATTTTTCAGGCTCTAGACCAGCTACTGGAACTTTCTTACAGAACTTATAAATCCTAAATTCTCAGAATTTAAAGTATCCCTTCTCCCCTATTTGGTCACTCTGATGCAAAATCTTTTTTTCATTAAGGTATTTCCTCTGAACCTTAGCTTATTTACCAGGACACTTTATTTAAAAATGAGAAAGAGTTCTGGTTGCTAATTAAAAGAGACTAAAGTTGTAAATCTTGGAAGTGGTAAGATGATAAAGCTGAAATATATGTACATTTCTATTTTATCTGCCAGAACCATCCTTAGATCCTAGCTTTAGGAAGACAAGTTAATTCACATATGCATCTCTGTGTGGAGGATTGAAGCAGAGAGAATTCTTTCCTCTAAGAGCTACATGATGTGGTTTCTGAGGAGATGAAGTATATACATAAACATGATCAGATATATTATGTGGATGATGTAGTTTGGATCTTAAATTCCCCCAAAGCCCCTGTGTTAAGGGCTTTGTGCTATTGAGATGGGGTGGAACATTTGAGAGGTAGAGCCTAAAGGGTTTAAATCATTGAGTGCTTGCAGGAGATCATGGAACCTTAGTCTCTTCCTCTTATCTCATTTTGCATCTCAGCCATAAGGCAAGTGATTTTGGTCCACCAACATGGTACAGCTTCCATGATACGTTGCCTTGCCATGCACCCAAAGCAATAGGGCAAACAAATCACAGACTGAACCCTCCAAAACTGTGAGCCAAAATAAATCTTTTCTCTTTATAGGTTGATTATCATATGTATTTGTTATAGTGACAGAAACTCAACTAACATAGTGAGTCAGATGAGCAATACGCAAACTAATTCATCACTGACTCAACATCCTATGTGGCTGATCTGATTCTGATGGAATCCTACAGATGTAGCTTCATAACTCTATGATAGCCCTTGTTAACTGCATTACCATTTGTATGTTTCTAGATTTGTTTTTTTCTAGAACAACTTTGAAATTTTAGGGTTTTGTCTATTTCCTTAATGACTTTCTTCATACCTATGAATGGCACACTTCATAGGTGTTTGTTTTGCTTTAGATTTTGGCCATGACTATGAATTACCTGTTTTATTATTTAAATAATATTTTCATTAACTACTTGTTTTCCTTTTTATTTAAATACTTACTAAGAAAATAAACAAAGAAAACAAATATTTAGGTCACTCCTATAATTGGAAAACCAATAGCATATCATAATTAGATAGTAAATAGAAAAGTAAATAAACAATCATCACAATTTAAAAATACTCATTATGTTGAGATCTAGAAAGTCCCCCAAAAGCCTCATATGTTCTGAGGTGGGTGATTGGAAAGTGAATGGATCATGGGGTGCTATAGTCAACAGTGCATCAATTGTTGAATTCATAGTTGACTGCACTTTTGGGAGCTGAGGTTAGTCAGAAGAGATGAGTCACTTGGAGCATCGGCTAGGAGGATATAACTCCCTCCCCATTTCTTCCTTTTTGTCTCTACTTCCTGGCTGTTGTAGGATAAGCAAATGTCCTCTGCCCAGGCCTTTTCACCACACTATTTCTGAATAAAGCCAGTCTAACACAGACTGAAAACATGCGGCAAAATAAGCCTCTTCACCTTTAAATTGTGGGTGTTGGATATTTTGTGCTAGTGATGAGAAGGTAACTAAGACAGTAACCTATGCATCATCAGACATCATTGCACATATATTCTTGGGACATTCATCACTTTGGGAAAAGCTGCCTTGGAGGACATAAGTACCCACAGACAGTCATTCGTGTTTATTTCTGTACAACAATTTTCTAGCTTCCTGGTCTCCATTTCGTGTTGAATCAATGAAGTATACTTATGCTCCATAGATGTTCACAGAATAAGCAGTGCTTTTGGCTGGGATGATTTTTAATGAGAAATACAGCATTTGAACCAAACTTTTGATTTTGAGAAGCAATAGGATAAGCAGTAAAAAGATACAAGAACATTCTGAATATCCTCTGACCAGGTACTAAATGGGAAAATCCATGGCAAGTTCAGAGAATCTTGAATATAACAATTAGGCTGATTTAGTAGCTCTGAATGGGCCACCTCTCCCTAGGATAGGGGTTTCTACTGCCTAATCAGTGACTAATAGTGAGTGGGTACTCCTAGCTTAGGGAGAAAATAGGTGATTGGAGAATTAACATCATTAATCATAGTTAGAGAATACATATGCAAGTAAATAAATAATATCTACAATTTTAAATTGTTATGGTGTAGATCTAGAAAGTCCTTCAAAAACCTCATGTGTTCAGAGGTAGGACTTTGAAAGTTGGGTAAGGTCTTGTGGGTGTATCAGCACCCATCAAATCATATTACCAGACAGTTGTCATAGGCAATGTTCAGGAAAGAGTTTCTCATGGGAGATATCAAATGAAAAGGACATAAACCAGTGAAGTGGATGCATAGGGATACATTAATGGGCATTTTGAATCCTAACATATAATGCATTCCCAGAATATTCTAAGGAATACAATTTTTGATTGAATTCAAATATCTATGTTAACTGCAGAACGCATTCTTCACAATAGGAGATAAACTCTTTAAAACCTATAAAATTGTCTTCAAATACATTTAATTGATCATTTATTCCCATTTGGCCAAGCTGCAGTTTGAGCTATGACTCTTTAGAAGGTTTATAACAATGAAATTCACAATAAGTAAGTTTACTAAGTGTTCTTTTATTTTATCTGTGTTCTTAAAGGCAGTCACATACAGAACAAAGCAGCAATCTTTCTGATCATCTTGATTATGCCTTAGATGAGAAACTTTCTACCACACTACACATGTACCATGTAAGTTTTATTTTCTTCATTCAGCCCTTGGTATCAACAAGTATAAAATGGTTTTGCACTTTAGTACAATATGAAAGTCAACAAAGGGCTATTATTATAATAAATGATGCATACTAATGGTGGGGGTAGGTGTAGAGATTGGTTTAGATAAGTTATCAAATTTTTTTTCAGGAGGCACAACCAAGAAGAAAAACAATCAAATGTTATCAGGAAAAGTATTGAACCAGGAACTATTATCAGGATAGGGAATGCAAAGAAACTTTCCATGTTGCAAGAGAACCATACTGCCTCAAACAGTGAGTCCTAGACATCTCTAATTCCTCTAATTCAGTGATAATGTCCCCTTCTATACACAAGATTGCAGAAGGAGCTAGGGAGTTGAGTGTTTGCAGATGCATCAGAATTAGGCACCATTTAAGAAATCCACCATCTTTTAGAATACATTCCTTATACGTCACAATAAATTCAATTGAAAAGAAAATGAAAAGATTTTTTATGCTACTTTTTTGCTACACACATCCTCCCACCTGTATACTGGATGTTTCACACTACCAAATACTGAAGAAATTTACTCAGGCATATTATTAATGCCAGCCTGCCACCACATGAACATAAATAGGCAAGATTTGTAGCACCTCAAAACTGTCTAATTTACAGTTCCTTAAGTGTAGTTAATCAATATTGATTTGCTCTTTCTAAGAGATGAAATTATAGTGCTGATTTCATCATTCATGTGTCAAGAAAGGACACAAAGGCATGATAGTGGTCCCAGTGGCAGACTTTAAAGGCAGAAATTTCTGGGTCTTGAATACTCATGAACTATAACCTTGAACAAATTGCACAACATATAAACCTCAGTTTTGTCAGCTATAAAATGCAATAAGAATAGTAACCAATTCATAATGCACATTACCCAGGTATGTAGAACAGCAAAGCTCATACGACATTATAAAAGTTCAGTACGTGTTATTATGCTTTTTTGGAATGTCTCTCTATTGATCTTTTCCTTTTCTTTCATGTGAGTAGGGATCGTGTTACTGCCTAATGCCAAAGTTGTAAACTCTGAAGACCAATGATCCCAACTAGGTAAGGTAAGTAAGAGGCATGGGTCAGGATTTTAAAAACTTTGAGCATGAGTGATAAATAGCAACTATTATTTATGTTAGTGACAATTACCAGGGCTCATAGGACAGTCACCTATGAAGTCACCCTCTCCAAAGGAAATGGTGATATAAGCCCATCATTGCTAGGTATTCAAAAAAATTCAAATTCTTTCAGAATAATATATTTCTCATTTTTTATATGTTGGACAACAATTCAACATAATGTAAATTTACTTATTTATTTGTTTTTAAAATAATAGGCTAACATAGCAAATGCAAAAAAAATAGGTGTCCAGGTTAAATTCAGCCCAAGAACCATGGGTTGATAATCTCTGTATTAGAGGATTTTACAACTAAATGTTGGAGTACTTATGATGGATCAGTAATCATGACGTGTGTTATATCTTATTTATAATTTTATTCATATCTTGTAATATCTTATTTACAATCTTGTTTAGTCTTCCCCAATCTCTGTAATTGGTAATTGCTATAATTTGGAATTTAAATGTTCTTCAAAAGCCCATATGCTGAAGCCTCGGTCTACAGTCTGTGACACTATTGATAGGTGATGGAACCATTAAGAGCTGGGGTCTAATGGAAGGAAAGTAGGTTATTGAGGCCACGTCATCGAAGGGAATATGGGGACCCTGGCACCTTCCTGTCTCTTTTTAACTTCTTGGCTACCATGAGGTATACAGACCCCTTCTGCTACATGTTTCTTCCTGAGGGGATAAGCACCACAGACCAAAAGAAGCAGAGCCAAGTGACCATAGACCGAACCACCTGAAACTATGGACACAAATAAACTGCTCTTCTCTTTAAGGTCATTATTTTAGGTGTTTCATCACAGTGACAGAAAACTGACCAATACAGAAACATTATCTTTGTTTTATAGGCAGACAAGGTTTAGAGAAGAAAAGTAATTTATCCAAAGTTTATGGAGATAGTGCTGAAATGGGGACAGATTCAAAAACACTTCTGGGAAGTCAGCAAGATGACAGAATAGGAGGTTCCCAACTTACATTCCTTAACACAAACAATGATCTGGCAGACAGATATGAGGGGAAAAGAACTGTTAGAGAGCTCTTGGTTCCAGGTAGGTGGTTGCAAAACGCAAATGAAGCCCACCACTGAGGAGAGTTACTTCCAGAAGGCAAGTTCACATATCAGTTGTAGGCTCAACCAAATGTGATCCTAGTTTTGGACTGGAAAACACTCTGTCTCCATAGCAACCCAGCCTAGTCCTACTTGGTCACAGTTCTTCCTCCCAGCAGCCAACAGATCTCAAAGGGGCCACATCTGTTTGTGTCCCCAACTATAGGCTTACTGACCTTAGATCAAACTATGGGAACAGTTGTGGCTAATTGGCTTAGCTCCAGCCCTGCTTAAGCAGCCTTAAAGTCAGGACCCATTCACAGGGCCAGAAGGAGATACATTGTTTGTATTCCCAGTAACAGGTCTGACAACCTCTGTCCTGACCATGGATTCCAAAGTTTTTGTTCCAGCTCTACTATAATCTGGAGTCAGTCCTGACTTCTGAGGGCTTCTGCAACAAATGTCTGCACCCGTGGTAGCAGGACTGTTGCCTTCAGGTCCAAATGTGGAAGCAGGCTTGTGACTTGGTGTCAGGTTCCAGCCTTGTTCTGCCATCTGGTGGCAATCCTATCTGTATGGGGGCCTGACAGGGGGGCATGCCCAGCTGCAATGCCTGTGAAATGTTTTCTGAACTTGTCCTGACTTCAGATTCTAAATCATCCTTGTGACATGGCTCCTACCCCATTCTGCTACAGACTGGAGGCAGTTTTGTCTACCCAGGTATTGGATAAGAGCCATACTTGATGGCACCTGTGTTAACAGCCCCATTAATGCTAGACTCAGCTGTGGATTCTGAAATAGCCCTTTGACCTGGCTTCAGTCTCATTTTATTAGTCTGGAGACAGTCCTGTCTATCCAGGGATCCAGGGTCTTCTCAGGGTCCTGATAGGAGTCATGTTCATCCATGCCCTAGTAACAAGGCTGTCATTTGTGAGCTTGCCTGAAGACCCAGAGGCAGCCCCATGTCCTGGTTCCAAACAGATTTTATTGTGATCCCAGAAACAGGGCAGTTCCCCTGAGGATGAGGGAAGAATTATGTCTGTGTCTCCATAACAGTTCTAGAAACCACCAGTCTTACTGAGGACCTAGTAGCATCCCATTGACTTGGATCCAACCCTCTCAAATTCATGAATACTAGTACAAGGCTACATAGATAATAAAAAATCAAGCAAACATGATGTCACCATAGAAAAATAAGAATGCTCTACAAAGCAATGGCAAAGAAATGTCAATCTATGAATTGTTTGATGAAGAATTAAAAATAATTGTCTTAAGGAAACTCAACAAGCTATAAGAGAATAGTGACAGGTAAATGAGATTAGGAAAATAAAACATGAATAAAACTACAAGGTAATAGAGACAGAAATCATAAAGAAGTACCAAACAGAAATCCTGGAGTTAATGAATATAATGAATGAAGTAAAAAATGCAGAAGAGAGTTTCAAAAGGAGACTTTATCAAGAAGAAAAATGATTCTTTGAACTCAAAGATAGATCATATGAAATTCTCCAGTAGGAAGAGAAAAAAGAAAGAAGAAAATCGAAGTTCTAGAGAATTATGAGGTAGCATCAAACAAACCCATATATATGGCATAGGAGGTTCAGAATGAGAAGAGAAGAAATAAAGTAGCAACCTTATTTAAAGAAATAATGACAAAAACTTTCAAAATGTGGGAGGGATATAGATTCATAAACCTCAGACATCTACAGCAGGATCAATTTAAAGAAGATAATAGTAACACGTTGCAATTAAATTATAAAAAGTCAAAGAAGAGAATTTTGAAATCAGAAAGAGAAAAAGCATTCATTGCATTCAGGGGAATTGCCATAAGGTTACCAGTGAATTTCTCAGAAAAATTTTGCAGAGACATGAGAGACAGAAAGAGGGAGAGAGAAAAAAGAGAGAGAAAAAGAATGAGAATATATTTAAAGAGCTGAAGGAAAAACTACCCACCAACAATTCTATACATACTCAGCAAAACTTTTAGGAAATTAAAGATAAAAACTTTCTTAGTCAAACCAAGCTGAAAAATTTATCACCATTAGACCCAACTTAAAAAAATGCTAGAGGTCTTCAAATTGCTAATCAGTAATACAAAAATGTATGACAGTTTAAAACTCACAGGTAAGGGTAAGTGTATAGTTAAATTAAGAATATTCTAATACCTCAACAGTGGTGTGCAAATCACATTTAACTCTAGTATAAAAGTTAAAAGATAAAATTATTTAAAATAACTAGATAAAATAATTTCTAACCTGGCATGGTGGTACATACCTATAATCCCAATACTTGGAAGGCTGAGGCAAGAGGATCACTGTGAGTTCAAGGACAGCCTGAGCTATATACTGAGTTCAAGGACAGCCTGAAATATGTAGCAAAACTCTTTCTCAAAAAACAAATAATTTCTAAATGGACATATAATATAAAAAGATGTAAATTGTGACATAAATAACATAAAATATGAAAAATGGGGAGAAGCAAAAGTGTGGTATTGTATGCAAGTAAAATTTATTTATTTATTTATTGTGGCATCAGGGATTGAACTCAGCCTCACGCCTACCAGACAGGCACTTAAGCCACTGAGCCAAACTCCCAGCCCTGTATGAAAGTAAAATTAAAGCATTGTCTTTTTATTTTTTATTTTTTTGTGGTACCAGTGATTGAACTCTCAACCTCACACCTGCCAGGCAGAGACTTAAGCCACTGAGCCAAACTCCCAGCCTTAGTGTTTTTGAGGCAGGGTTGCACTATGTAGCTCAGGCCAGCCTTGCACTCACGTTGTAGCCCAAGCCAGCCTGGAACACCCAACGTTCCTCCTACCTCAGTCTCCCGAGTGGAGTGCTGGAATTAAAGATGTGTGCCACCATGCCCAGGGAGGAATTGTCATTTTAAAAAGATTGTTACAACTATAATATGGTTTGTGGAAACTATGGTAAGGGGGAAGAAAAAAGTCTTTAGTAGATGCACAAAAGGAATCAGAGCAAGCCACTAAAAACCCTCATCAAATCACAAAGAAAGACATCATGAGAGGAAGAAAAGAATGGAATGTAAGAGTCAGAGAACAGTTAACAGAATGGCCAAAAATAGTCTTTAACAATCTATTATTTTAAATGCAAATGGATTGAATTTACCAATTAAAAAATAGAGTAGCTGAACTGATTCTTTAAAAAGATCTAATAATATATTGTCTATGAGAGTCTCACTTTAGCTTTAAGGACACACACAGATGAAATGAATTGATGGCAAAAAGTATCCCATGAAATGGCCAATACCTGAGGGCAAGGGTGGTTATATTATATCAGACAAACTAAAATAGTCTTTAAGTCAAAAACTATCACAAAAATGTCAATGTATAGTGGAAAAATTATTCCAAGTAATTATTCTGACCATGCCAAGTTAAAATACAAATCAATAATCATATGAAAATGAAACATTTACAAATGAATAGAAATTAAAAACCATACTTGAAAACTAAAGAAGAAATCAAAAGAGGATTAAAAAACTTCAAGACAAATTAAACATAATCAGAACACACCAAAATTTACAGGATGTTGTAAGACCAGTAATAACAGCAAAGTTTATGGCAATAAAAAAAGGAAAAAAAACCTAACTTTAGCAACCTAACTTTAGGTTTCGTTTTACAAAGTTAGCATCAATTTGGAACTAAAGCCAGACTACAAGAAATAGCAACATCCCTAAGGAACACAGATGCAAAAATCCTCAAGAAAATGCTACTAAATTGAATTCAATGATACATTAAAAGACTTAGATTCCTTAACCACATAGATTTATACCTAGGATAAATGTAAGAATGATAAAAAAATAGCAAATCAATGTGATGTCATATTAATAAAATGAAACAAAAAACAACACATAATCTCAATAGATCCAGTAAAAGTATTTGACAAAGTCAAACATCCATTCATAATTTAAAATCTCAATAAAATAGATACAAGGGAAATTACCTCAACATAGTAAAACTATAAATTAAAATTCAACACCTGACATTACAACCAAGGGTAGAAAACAGAAAGTTTTTTCTCTAAAATTTGGTAAAAGGCAAGGATTCTCTCTCTTCACTTCTACTCCCATAGTACTGGAAGAGCTAGTCAGAGCAATTATGCAAGAAAAATAAATAAAAGCTATCCAAATAAAAAAAGATGAAGTAAGATTTCTATTTATAGATGACATGATCATACATGTAGAATATCTAAAGACTCCACAAAAATCTACACAAAATATTCAATGAACTAGGTAAAATTGCAAGATGATGAAAAAATCTATTCATTTCTGCAAATGAAATTAAGAAAGCAGTTCCATTCACAATAGCCAAAAAAGAATAAAATACTAATAAACAGACTAGCACTGGACCCAAAACTGCAAAAAATAACAGAAGAAATTATAGCGAAAAGACTTTTTTGTATTGGTATGAAGTTTTTTTTTTTAATTAAGAAATCAAAATCATAGAAAATATACAAAATATACACAGGTGGTATTACACCCAATTTAAAAGTTTTGTACAGCAAAAAATCAATAGAAGAAAAAGATAACCTATACTATAAGTGAAAATGATTTGAAACAATGTATTTCATAAAGGGCTGATACCCAAAATATGTAAGTACAGAACAGCAAAAACCAAATTGCTATCAAAGATATAAAAATGTGCTTAAATCAGTAATCATCAGGGAAAGGCAAATTAAAACCACACTGAGGTATTACTTCACATCTGTGAGATTGGCTATTATAGAGAAAGACAAAAGGTAAATGTTGGCCAGGCCAGAATATGAACAAAAAGGGAATACTTAACACTTGCACACTGTTGGTGGAAATGTAAATTGGTACATCCATTATGGAAAACAGCATGAAATTTCCTTTAAAAAGTAAAAATAGAACCACTATATGACCCAGCAATTCTACCACTGAGTATATATTCAATAGAAATGAAATCAGCATGTCAAAGAGATGTCTGCATGCCAGTGTTTATGGAAGCATTATTCACATAATCAAGATATTGAAAC
Source organism: Dasyprocta punctata (assembly GCA_004363535.1). Taxonomy (NCBI): domain Eukaryota; kingdom Metazoa; phylum Chordata; class Mammalia; order Rodentia; family Dasyproctidae; genus Dasyprocta; species Dasyprocta punctata. The sequence continues at coordinate 64,643 of RJWM01000933.1, forward strand.
AAAAATGTCCATTGATGAATGAGTGGATGGAGATGGAAACATATATATATATATATATATATATACACACACACACACACACATATATACACATATATGAGAGCAAGAGACAGAGACAGAGAGAATATTATCTGACTTTAAGAAAGAAGAAAATTCTGCCATTTGGTATGAAATAAATGAAATGAGAGGATATTATGCTAAATGAAATAAAGCAGGTATAGAAACACAAATATTGTTGATTGCCCTTATATGAAGAACCAAAGTCAAACTCATAAAAGCAGAGGATAGAATGTTCGCTATGAGAGTGCAGGATAAATAAATTCTGGTGATCTAATGAACAAAAAGTGACTAAATTAATAATACTGTATTGTATACTTGAAACTTTCTAAGAGAGTTGATCTTAACTATTTTCAGCATTACTATAACAAAAAATAACCATAATAATAACTATGTTATCATTTGATTGTGGTAATCATTTCCCAGTGTATATATTTAGCAAAACAACATACTGTACACTGTAAATACAAATTTTCATTTGCCAGTTATACCTTAATAAAACTAGAGGAAAAAATTCCCCTTTTCCTCTTCTCAGTCAATTCTTCTACCCAAACCAGAAGTATTCTTAATTCCTTTGCAATAGATTAGTTTTGCATGTTGTTAACCTACAAAAAAATCATTTCATTTTCAAAGTAAAAGCAAATAAATAAATAATATTTCTATCAGATTCTGCCATATCTCATGCTTGAACATAGCAAATGTAAATACAGTGATACCAGAAAGAGAAAATAGGGAAACAATGATTGGCTCCTCAAAGGAGGAGCTTATGCTGAGTATTAATAAGTGGGTAAGACTTGTTAGACAAAGGTGGTCCAAATATTCAGAGGCCAAAAGCGCATTTTCAGAGAAGAGTGAGTTTATCCAGCAGGAATGAGGGCAAAATAGGATTACTGAGCCCTTTGCTGCACAACTTCAGGAAGCACCATTCAGCTGCAGCCTTCTGGAGATGGATTTCCTAACATGAACAGCTGGAGCTGTGTAATGTGGTAGTCTTAAGAGAACAAAGCTAGAAAAATAGGTTGGCTTCAAATTATGGAGGACTTTGAATGCTGCAGCTGAGTTCATCCAATTGTAATGAGGAATATATAGCACATTCTTAGTGGCGTGGACAGTTGTATGGCCAAATCTGCACCCTAGTCATATTCATAAAACAATGGGTTTGACAGAAAGATGAGACACAGGCAGAGAGACCAGTTAGGAGGCTTTTGAAGTAGTGATAAACCTGAATAAACATGGAGACACAGAAAAGCAAAGAGAAGGGTTTTGATTTGGGAATTATTATCAAGAAATAGTCTTGTTTCCATATATATGGACAAAGGAGAGAAAGTCATTAGTTTTCTGACTTTCAGAGTTTAAGTAATTCAGAAAGCTGGTACTAGTGTCAAGAACACATAAATCAAGAGAAAAGTAAGTTGGGTCATTCTAGGCATGTTATGTTTGTGATGAAAGCAAATTATGCCAGGACAAATGTTTTTGGAAGTGTGATTGAGCTTTGTGAAAGTTCTAAGTGCTGGATATTTCGGAGGTCCTCTAATTTGCAGGAAGAGCTGAAGTCATGGGGATCATACGAGTCTTGTTTCAGTAATTTTTGAGGGGTGAGTATACATGTAGGTCTCAGATGAAATTCCTCTCTAGGCTGCAGTTCTTTAAATGGAGTATGTTATAACTATCCTTAAATACAACTGCAGCAGCATCACAAAAAATTGTTCTCAATACAGTTATTGTCCTATGCAAAAGTCCCATGCATAAATATTAGTAATGTTGAAAAATTGCTTTCTACATAAATAACTTCTATAAGATACAATGATGCATAAACCCCTGCAAAGTAAATTCATAAATATTGATTAAAAGATGGCACAGACCAGATGGTGGAGCACCATGATTCCTGGAAGTTGTAACGTAACAGCAGTTACTACAAGGGGTCAGTCTCAGATAGAGAATTAGATTGAAATTCAGCATCAAAATAGTTTCTATCATACTATATTTCTTATATGTATTATTTTTTCCTACTAAAGCTTTTGTTTAAAATATATAAAAATAATATGATTGCACAAAATCTGTGGGTAAAACAGGGAAATTGTCCATATGTCTTTGTGATTTTTGCATTTACATTTTTATATTGTTGTAGTCATTGTATGTGTACAATTATATAAACTTATTTTTTGTCTCTTAGACACTTCTGTATTTTCCATGATGGTCTTCATACCTATTAGATAAAGTAGCCACATAAGTGGGTGCCCTGACACTAACTGAGCCAAGTTCCTGTTTTGGTAATTTAAATTATTTCCACTTTTCCCAAATAAGCAATGGCTTTCCTAATGCTCCTATAATTACTTTCTATTATTTTGGATTATTTTTATGGGTTATTCTGCCAGAAATGAATCAAATAAAAACTGTGTTTTTTGAGGGGGGATATTGGGAATTGAACAAAGGGCTTCATGTATGCTAAGCTTGTATCTTAGCACTGGGGCACAGCTCACAATGAAACTATTTTTTATGGCTCCTAGTACATTTATCTCCTAAACTACATCTTGATTTTTGCTGGCACTAGCAGCATGTAAGTGTTACTTTTCAGCTACCAATGGATAATTTAATAAATAAAAGACTGCACTTAATTTTTAATAAAACTCAAAACTTTTCCAAAGCTAAGATATATTCCTTGGTAGCTTTATCTATGTGTATGTAATTGCATATAAATCATTATTTTTCTCCACAAATGCAGCAACATCCGTGCATTTCTACCTTAAATTCCACTCAGAAAAATTGTGGATTTAGTGTACACCTTTGGAGGTTTTGTGGCATCCTTTGAATTTTTCAGTGTATTCATTCAGCTCTTATTGAACATTTAGCATATATCAGCTTCTGTCACGTACATTGGAGTACAAAGAGTAATTGATAAGAGGAAAGGACATTAGCAGCACAAGACATAGTATTTGCAAAGGAATGTCCTTGCAAAAGAATAATATTTTTATAGAATTGTAATTATTCGTATTTTGGAAACAAAAGGCACTATATAAATTACTTTTTGTTGTGTAACAAACTACTCTGAACCATAGTGGCTTCAAACATTAACATCTTTAATATTTTCTCACTCTTGTGTGAGTTGGCTGTGGTTTTTCTTCTAGCTTTGCCTACCTAGAAAGGTAGCTGTACCCATCTAGAAAGTTGGCTGGGGCTAGGTTCACCTGGGACATTAGGGATGGCTAGTATTCTCTCTTCAAGAGGTTTCTCATTTTAAGAGAATGGACTAAATTGTATTTTTTCGTATGATGCCAAAAGAATTTCAAGAAGGCAAGCCCCAATGTGTAAGTATATCTCAAGCCTCTTCTTGTATCTTAAATGCTTATGTTCCAGTGGCCAAGCAAGTGACATGGCCAAGCCCAACCTCAGCATGAGAAGGAACTACCAAGGAAAGAACAACTGGGATGGGGGAAATGAGAAAAGAAAGAAGGGAAAAGATTAGATAGATAGATGGATGGGTAGATAGATAGATATTGATAATTATACTACTAATCTCTATTAGTTCATCAAAAAGAATGGTTTGTGCTTCCATTATTTGATCATTTATTCATGCCTATGTTTTGTAATCTGAGCAACTATTTTGAAGATAACAATATGCAATATATTAAGCATTGTTAATCTCCTATTATTTTGTTTTGAAATTCTATATCATTGTTCTTATTCTTTTTTTATCTTAAAATAAAAAAAGAATGTGGAACCTAGCAGTGATGCGTTGGGAGCTGTGGATAAAACAGTATCTCACAGGTACAATTAGACCAATGTAAGGAAATCAGATAAAGATGCCAGATTGCAGCAGCCTTGTATGTGCCACACTGGGTAGACTCTCTGTTCTAGATGCTTAAGAACGAATGGAAGAGATTTCATAATTTTGAAGGTATATGACAGGTTTGTGTGAAAATTTGATGTCTTGCTTTAGAGAGATCACTTAGGAAGGCATGCACAATATTAGATACAAAATAATTAAGACACAAGATCATCGTAACAGGAAGATCATGAGGAGGAGAGAATACATTTGAGAAATATTTATTAATAATAGCAATAACAAATATGTGTATATCTGGACAAATCTGTCTTGCCTATCCTTAGAATATTAATTTTATACAAGTGTATTCAATTCAGTTTTACAAGATTAGGAAACTGTGACTGAAAAGCCAAGGAGTACTCTGAGTATATATGGCAAGTTTGTGAGAGAGTTAGGATCTATTTCTCCATCTGTTTGAAACCAAAGTTGGTTATTCTGTAATGTATTGGTTATTTTTCTCTCATTGTTGAGACAAAATACCTGATGCCCAAAATCAAGGAAGGAAAGGTTTACTTAGCTCACAGTTTGTGGAGGTTTCATCAGTTGGCTGTAAGGCAGGTTAGTGTGGCAGAGAAGTAACAGCCCATGGCGACAGAAGACAGCAAAAACAACAAGAAAAAGAGGAGGAATATGACAGAAGACTCTTTTTGTCTCTTATATTATATGTAGGCTACCCACCCTAGGGTGGGTACAGCACTCACACCCATAATCCCAGCATCAGACCATGAATCAATCACAAACTCTAGAAGCCAGCCCCCATGACTGCATGAGGCTTTGGCAGAACATCTAGACACAAATTATAACATTCCATCCCTGGCTCCCCAAAGACTCATGCACATCTCTTTATGCAAAAGGCATTTAGTTCATCTCTAAGAGCTGCCAATATCCTAAAAGTTTCAGCATTGCTGAAGAGTCTGAGTCCCAAGTCTCTTCTGAGATCGAAGGCAAACTCTTAGCTGTGAGCCCCTGTACAAATGAAAAGTTAAACACATCCAACATTTAATGGCACAAGATAAACATTACTATTCCAAAAGGTACAAATGGGTATACAAAGGATTGAGACCAAAGGAAGTCCAAAATCCAGCAGGGCAAATATTAAGTGCTATAGTTCTATGTAGATCATTGAAAGCAATTCGTGGAAAGTTGTGAATTCCAAAGGGTTTGCATGATTCTATTCCTCTGACACTTCCTGTAGTTGTAGTACTCCCATGGCTTTTCTCTTGGATTGGCTTTGCCTCCTTCTGGTGGGTTTCTTCAGATGATCCACATTTCTGGTTTTTCTAAACTTCTGGGGTCTCCACTCCACCTTTGGCTTCTCCTTCACAGCTTCACACACTGCCCTCTCAGGGGTATACTGCCTGGCCTCCTAGGACTTCTTCTGAAATCTGGGTGGAAGCCTTTTTAATTTCAGAACTCATGCATTTTGCATGGACCTAAAACCAGCACTATGTGGATGATGCCAAGGTCTGCTACCAGCTGGAGCAGTAGCCAGCTGGAGCAGTAGCCAGGCTTTTTTTCTCTCTTGGTTGTAGGGATCAAGTGCCTGGATTGATGAGCACTCTAAATCCAATTCTGAGGAACAAATTTTCTGTGCTGCCACCATTCTGGAACATGTTATTGCCACTGCCATTCTGGAACATGGTGCTCTGTGGCTTTCTTCTCAAAGCCAAGTCTTTCACTTTTGCATTTTTGAGGCTGCAAAGGGTGAAGACTTGCTGCTTTTTGTGATGCCCTAAGGTCTTTTGTATTCTTCTTTCCTTCTCAGCAACCGAGATCTCCTCAACCCTATCTTTGCAGTCCACAGCCTTATTGGAGCTTCCATTCTGGCCAAGTTTACAACACTTTAAATCATTCTGCTGGGCTCTTTCTTCTTGACTCTCAACATAAATCTGGCTAAAAGCCCCTAACAATAGCTATGCTACTGCCTCAACATCCAACTGCCTTGAAATTTTTTCTGCCAGTTTAATTAGTCCACCATACATCTTAGTCTCAGGCAAAGTCTCTGGACATGAACAAAATGTAGACAATTTTTTTGCTAAGCCATGACACACATCACCTAGAGTCCAACAACCAATGCAGTCCTATTTCCCAGCAGAAACCTTTTGAACCTAGTCTTTACTGCCTTTCTGGTCTTCTAAATTATGACCAGAATCTCCCATACAGAACAGCCTAACATGTTTTAGTTTTACACTTTCAGGAGAAACCTCTGAACCTTTCCAAACTTTTCCCACAAGCCATTCCCAATGGCTCTTGGATCACATGGTCAGGTATAGTCACAGCAATAATCCCACTCCACTGGTACCAAATTCTGTGTTGGTTACTTTTCTCTCATTGCTGAGACAAAATACCTGGTGCCCAAAATTAAAGAAGGAAAGTTTTATTTAGCTCACAGTTTGTGGAGGTTTCATCAGCTGGCTGCAAGGCAGGGTGGCATGGCAGAAGAGTAAAAGTTCCTGATGACAGATGACAGCAACAAGATCAAAAGAGGAGGAGCATAAGAAAAGACTTTCAGTCCCTTACATTTTATGTAGGCTACTCACCCTAGGGTCAGTGTTGGACTCATACCCATAATCCCAGCATTGGACTATGAATTAATCACAAACTCTAGAAGTCCATCCCCTCCATAACTGCATGAGGTTTTGGGAGGACATTTAGATGCCAACTATAACATATAAGATAGAAGAATGAGGGGACTGAGTAGTGAATAGATCAGTGTGGCTGATAACAAACCAGTGGAGAAAAGCCACATGATCCCCTTTCCTGCTTATTACTTATGAGGTTAAATTTTTAGGGAAGAACAAATGCCCTGTATTATGGAGGATGGAGTCAGCAGTGAACAAGAGGAAATAGGAAGGAAGGAAAAAAGGACTGAACATTTGTGGCTCAGTGTCTCTGGTACAACACTGAGGGTTTCTGAGCACGGCTCTGATGGCAGTAAGCTTTGAGCATCAGGACTTGCCCTGGCAAGAGATAGTGAGTCAAGTGAGTTGTTGGTATGATGCAGGGAAGATGTATATAATGAAATGTGATTTAAATTTTGCATTCATTTGATGATTTTTTTTTTAAACATCGTCTCTGTTCTCCCCTCCTTATTTCTCTCTTTCAACTTGCTCTTTGTGAGTGGGTTATTCTGAAATGCCTACTTCCTTCTTCTTTTGTTTTTCTGTCTTGGTCCCTAGGGAGTATGGAAATTAGCTCCATGAGATGGGTGTTCAGGAGGAGGCTTTGGTCCATGGCCAAGAGAGAACTAATTTGAGTAGCCAAAAGCATCCACTTCACAACTTGCCTTCTCAGAGCAAGAGGGTTTCTTTGTGTCTTCAATATTTTAAACCAGGGCAGTTCCATGTTTTTAGAAATCTGTGATCACAAATAAATCTCTCAAATCTACTCAATCATCAATTACATGTATTAAGTTATAGGGAGAGAAGTTAGATTAGTGATATATGAAATAGAATAATATTACACCTTTACTCATCATGCATGTTTAGCCTTTATGGGGTGTCAGTATTGCAGTAGAAAGTTATAACATGTAAATAACAATCATAATATAGAGTAGACCGAAATAAACACCAGGTAGAGGTACGTAACCTGATGCTGTGGAGAGGCAGAGCAAGGAAAATTGCCTGGAAGGGAAGAATGAACTTTTGTTTATTTTGTTTTTTGAGACAAGGTCCTGCTATGTAATTCAGGTTGGTCTTGAACTCACTATGTAGCCCAGACTGGCCTTGAGCTTGCAGCAGTACTCCTGCCTCAGTCTCCCAAGCTGGGATTAGAGGCATAAGCCACCTCACCTGGCAAACTGCTTTTTAAAGAATGAGATGGGGATAAGAGTGTCCAAAGTGTGAGGACAGAACCTGAGCCAAGAACACACCTAGGAAGTGCCTGAGATAGTTGGGGAATAGCTGGATTGTAGGAGTTAATGATAACAGAATTTCAGCCAATATAAAAAAAATCTCAGGGTTTTTTGAAATGACTCTATTTCTTTTGTCAATAAGTTGGCCTCCGAACAATGTCATTCATTCAAAAAATATTGAAACATTACTAATGTTAGATCAATTCATTTTGAGTGGTTAAAACAGCCTCATCAGTCATCTGTTTATTGTGGATTTAACAAAGATATAACAACGGGAAACACATCAAACAACAGTTAATAATTATTTGTTTCCCTGTGTACTCTGCCTGGCACATACTTTGTGCTTAATAAATACTTGTTGCTTGGATGAATGAAGTTATGGTAAAATCTCAGGGGATGAATACAATACAGGATTACTTCTTGCTTATGTCCAGTGCAGTCAATAGGGAGGTCTACTCATAATAATGACTCAAAGACTCATGCTTGAGGAAGTTCTACCTTGATATACATTTGCACAGTCCACAAGACTAGCAAATAGAGATTTGGTGAATTCTCCACAAGCTCTAAACACTTCTACCCAGAACCGACACAAGTCACATGTCTCACATTTCATTGTCCAAAGCAAGTCAGATGACCAAATCTGACTTCAAAGGAAGTAGTGAAGAAAAAAGAGAATCAGAATTTTTGTGAACAGCTCTAATGAACACCACACTGTGTCACTGATATGCTCTCAACTCAGGTTTCATCTTTAAGGAAACTTAATAAGTGGATCTTTATGACTGAATCTAGTGAAAATACTACTGATATATGCCTAGGCAAGAAGCTAATTTCTATGCCAGATTTTGTGTATAAATAAAATTATTCCAAAATTTTTCGAACATAATTCTCTGCTAGACAAGAACGTCACAGTATTTTGCCTTAAATCACTTTGTTTTTATAGTGTTTCCATGTCAACTGCAGCCCACTTGGCATTTTTGGTCTCTTATGTGATGATAGCATTTACTCTAAAAACTTCGTTCAGTCATTGAACATCTTGCAGAAAATTTAGCTAGTGTAGACATATGCCTACCGGTTGTACTAACATTTTCTATCTTCTGACACTTATTAGATGATTGCTTTAAAGCTATTTTTGAAGAGAGGACTTGAAAGAGGAGAATGGATCAATCACTGTTTAGCCTGCTAGACCCTCTTTGATGTACTATAACCAAAAGTCATTCTCATCACATCACAGAAGGTTTAGGTGAGGCAAGCTTGTGATCTCAGCTGAATTCTTAATACACGATAGGCTGTCTAGTGTCCTCACACAGGGGATGTAATTCAGTTTATAATAAAAGCTCAGTACCCTTATTGCTATTACTATACACAGCAGACTTACTATATACCATCTATTGTATTTTTTGGATAAAAGTGTTAGATTATGTCTTTACTGCCTTTCAGTGTCTACTTAACCAATTCACTGTGCTAATTAGCATCTGGGCAGTTTAATAGGGTAATTCTCTGAGCAATTCCTAGCCTTCCTCACATACCAGACCTCCATAAGACTATTGTTCCATTATGGAGATGAACTAATTATGCGCACTCCATGGTAAACATGAAGCTGTTTTCAAAGGACTTGGAACATGCTGGTCATCTCATTGTATTAGCCATCAATTGGAATCACAGAATAAAGTACAACAAGGTCTAAAGATAGCCTTATATATTGACCTTTTCTGGAAGAAATGCTCAATGGGTGAGAGAGTTCTTAGATAACCTAGTTTCTCATGCTCTCAGCCTCTTGCAACAATAATGTACTTGCCACCTCAGCAGACATATTATATAATCAATATTGAGATGGCTATTATTGCTGTTGGGCATAAGAAATGCATTCAAAAGGCAGAAGAATCTTCTGGAGACTCTCATTCTGTCAACCAGGGCAGTCCTTTGGGAGACCCTCCCTCCAAAAGCAGACAGCCGGAGGAAATGTTCACAATACCAGGCAGGGTTTCTAGGGCAGCATGTCACTGTCTCTTCCCTCCCCCAGCAGACTCCTGGTCATACAAGTAATCCTTGCTGGTAAATCAAAGGAATTATTTAGGCTGTACAAACATTTCATTTGTTGTTTTATTTCAGCACTTCCCCCCAACTCCCTAATGTAATGATGAACAGAGAGATTGAACCTATCATCAGAGCCACATGATAAGTACTAAATGGTCACAAAAAAAGTTGAAGATATCGAATTTTTTAAATGCCTCTGGTACTGAATATAAATTAATATTTTTATTGTAAAGATAAATATGATAGTCTTGTATTGTTTAGACAGTTCAATCAGTGGCTATATAAGGTATGCTGCTAAATAAAATAAAGTAAGAAAAAACATTTCAATAAAAGGTCACTTATGGTTTGAGTTTCAAAAAGATATTCTCTGAATTCGATATTTTATTTGAGAAAGTAGAAATAGAGTTGACTTTTCCCAAGTGTTTGTTTTTATTTTCTAGACTCTCTGAGTAGTTTTGTACTAAGTCAGAATTAGATTATGTTTTCTATGACCAATAGAGTTCTATATTAAAAACTCAGAAATATATATTGATAGAATGCATCTCACTTACTTCATAAAAACCACATGAGAGAATATGGAATGAGAACAAGCATGTTAAAATGCTAACAAAGAAATCTCCTCACAACTCTCCCCCCTCAAAAAATATTCGAGTAAGCATGTAGGATTTGCAATCAGGCTGCATCGGGGGGTCAGAGATCAAAAATAAATGGTGGGCCACAACATGCAGAGCTTTTAAAAAATAATGTCACATTCTTTCATTCTCAGCATAAGAAATGGGCAACTTGTTCAGGGCAAATAATTGTTTGAACTGAGGATTTTATTATTAATCTCTGAAGACTGCTGAATTTAGGGTCACAGTAAGGGTTGATTAGGTACAAGGTGCATAAAGCTCTCCTCTGTCGATGCTATTGAAAGAAGCAAGTAATTTAGATTCAGAATTGGTCTTGGATTGAAGCTCACTCCATTACCGACCATTTTCAATTTCAGCTATACAATAAACATCAAGCTCGGCAAGGAAATTAGTACATTTGGTAATGTATTGGAAGAGATGGGTGGGTCTTTGACAAGATGACACTTATCACCAAAGCTTCAGTTAATGAAACCCTTGAGTGGTATCTGCGTTTGACATATTTTGACATTTTTTGAAATCACATCCAGCGTTTTTTCCCCCACAATGTTCTTCTTTATGAGAGGGGGAAAAAAATCCATCTATCTTTAAAATGAGTAGTGGAGTACTGCAATATTATTGGGGGGAAAAATTAAAGAGATGCTGCCTGCCACTGACAGGAGGAATAGGGTACTTTCTTAAAAATCTGTAAAGAGTGACAGATTCATAGGACAAATTTTATTCAAGTGAAGCCCACGACGCATTTTCAGGAGACATTTTGGGGTTAAATGGAGCATGTTCTATCATAGTTCTCTAAAAGTTTCTACCACTATAAAATGTGACCTCATTAATGTGACTACAATTTACATTGCTGGAAAAAAAAATCTTCCAATTTTTGGTAATTATTTCCTGAAGAAAATAGTTTTCTGCCTTCTTTTCCCCCTGCAAAGAAACTGGTTGGATCTTTGTAAAGGTAGGGCTTTAACAAAAGAAAATAATGAAGAGGAACAGAAAATGAAGATCATCTACTAAAAAAAGTAGAGGGAAAAAAGGCTGCAGGGGGAAATAAAGCTACAAAATAAATAGAGGAAAAGCAGGTAAGAATGACAGCATCGAGAATGAACAATATCTGGCCTCAGACTAGATTTGACTAGATCACAGCCCTGTATTCTCTCACTAGAGTTTTCACGTTTATGTATAATTAAATGCTGTTTTATTGCCAAGTGGCCTAGATAATGAAAACCCAGAAGAAGAAGAAAATGCTTCCAAAGTGACCGAAAATTTAGGTTCACACATTCTGAGGAGTGGTTTTTGTTATTTACTTTTTACTTTTTTTTTTTCCTGAAAGCTGGGTGAAATTATTATGTATTCAGATATTTTAAATCTCACACAGCTCTATTGTTCATGCCATGTTTTTCATCCAGTGCCGGGAGAACAATTGTAACAAAAATACAAAGCGTTCTAAATGGGGGGGCCTTCCTGAACCCTAGTGGACCTGGGTGGCACTTGCAGTGTGGTGGGCCCAGCCGGGTGGTCCCTCCCATACATCATTTGCCCACCACGAGGGCGAGGTCACCTTGAAGTTTGAAATGGGGGATAGGAACGAGAAAGCATGAGGGAGGCAGAAAGAGCCGAGTAAGGAAAGAAAAAAGACTGCTTTGTAAAAGATAGATATTCTCGAAGAATTCAAAACACACGGAGGACTCTTTTTTAACCTCCGCTCTGTAGGTAATTTCTTTAAACCCTCTATAAGACCCCTACCCATTCTCAGTCTATAATTCAGATTTAAGACCCCAGACCCTGCAGTTAAGAGGGTGGGGGGAGACTTCATATTAGCTTCAGGTCTTAATACTATCATCTATAGAAGCTGTATTCGACATTGTGCTGACTGCTGGAGCTTATTCCTATTCCTTGAAATAATTTTAACATCATGTTAAAACACAATGAGCACTGTAGTATTGCTCAATCATCTAATAATCCAGGGAATGATGATTATTTCTGCTGTTTCTCATTCATCTACACCCACCCTACAAGTGTGGGAAATCAGTTGAATGAATTGGGTTTAAATGGCATGACATGTCACCTGACCTCAAGAATGACATTATAATTCAGCTGCTTTTAATATCACAGGTACAGCTTCTTAGACAAGCATGCCTCCCATAGTCTTCTTTTTTATTTCAACAATTATTAAAATTGTTAATAATTAAATTCAAATAACTAAACCTCGAATGAGAGGTTATTACTATACACAGTGATGCTGTTTAGCTGACAGTCTTTGGAATGGATGGGTCATTCATATTCAGTGTCCATTCTGATTGGCTGATAGCCATGCCAAGAATGGTTGTTCACTAATGGAGTACTACAACAACCATTAGTTATTTGTGTATTTGTTTAATGTGTCCCTATCCCCCCCAATAGCCACTTTTTCAGAAAGCTAGGGATAACTTCTTTCTAGTATCTCTGCTGCATAGGGAAGTTCTTGGCACATTCCAGCCACTCAAGAAAGGCTGTTTTTTGTTTTGTATTGTTATATTTTGTTTGAATGACTGAACTGAGGATTTCCCGCATCTTCACATTTCAGTAATTGTGACAGCCCAAGAAGAATGATAGCTTTCATCTCTTTGTAGTATTTGATGCTTTTTTTATTTCAGAGTAATTCTGGTATTGAATACAGTAAAAACTGGAGGAGTAATTCTGGTATTGAATACAGTAAAAACTGGAGGAATATTTTTCATTGTGGATTTTTATTTGATCTCCCTATGTTTCAGAATGATATTTTTATGATCAGCTTTACATGATGTGCTGGAGTTCAATTTCTCTATAGTTAAACCTACAGTATTCTGCAGGGTAGAGAAGGAACAGAACTCAGCTAATTGGAGCTGAGATTATAACTCAGCAGATTAGATTGGGGGTGGAGGACAGTTATGAATTCTAGGATGTTAGCTATCATGTTTGCAGAATTACCTGAATATGCATATTCAGAGGGACATTGTGTCTACAATTCCTAGGCTTTTCTGGAATTATTTGATTTAAATTATCTAAAGGTTGCTTCCCAAGCTGCCAGTCTAGGTTTCAACTTTCTTTGGCCTGTTAAGTCAAAATTTTGCTTTTTCTCTTACATTTTCCCTATCTTCATATTGTTTTAATTCTTCTTTTGTCAGTTTAGTGTGGTTTTTGGAAGCATGGGTCAAAGTATATGTTTCTTTTTCTTTTCTTTTTTTTTCTTTTCTTTTCTTTTTTTTTTTTTTTTTTTGCAGCACCAGGGATTGAACTCACAACCTACCAACCTGCCAGGCAGGCGCTTAAGCCACTGAGCCAAACTCCCGGCCCTGGTTTTTTGAAGCAGGGTCGTACTGTGTAGCTCAGGCCGGCCTTGCACTGATGTTGTAGCCCAAGCTGACCTCGAACTCACAACGTTCCTCCTACCTCAGCCTCCTGAGTGCTAGGATTAAAGGCGTGCACCACTATGCTCGGCTCAGTATGTGTTTCTTTTATTATTTCATAGATTTAGTATAAATCCATTTTATAATTATGAAATATTTAATTAAAACAATAGAAAATATTTATCTATATAAAGTATATTCATATATGGAATATTTATGTATGCATACTCATGCATTTGCATACACACACCACACATAATATAATTAAGGTATAAGAAAGGTAAAATAAATATTCATGTATATCACTGAACTTAAGAAATATTCATATGTTCCTCCTTGCCTGTGTACTAAAGGTAATGACTGTTTTAAAAATTTTTGTTTAAAATGACCTATTTCTTCCTTTAAATTCTTGCACTTTTATGAATTCTTGCATCAGTCTACTTTTGCTAACTTACAGTACAGTAATAACTTATGCAAGAGTTGGTGGTTTTTTTTTCAACTCCATATTAAGTGCAGTTGCTCTGTCTTTAAGGATCAGTTTTGCTCCTGCTTAATGCCTTTACTACAGGATTCAGGCTAGAGAAGTACGTAGCCCTGTTCCAGTCTCAGTGCGAAAGAAAAAGAGCAGTGGAGGAACAATATGAGAGCTCTTAAAACTGCTGGAAGCTGCACATGTCCACTCCATTATGCTTCATTGGTCAAACTAATTGTCTTTGGAGAAGGTGTATCACATGGAGAGACACAAAGGATACTGCCAAACAACAGTCATGTGTAAGAAATAGTAACGGTTCTAAGAAATAACAGTGGTTAGTGGGTAATAAAATAAAACTGATCCTGTTCTGAACTTTTGGGTACAAAAATTCATTCTCCACCTTTCCACACACTAATATGCTCCCTTATCCTCAAGGATAACAGTAGCTCAAACGCTGCATCCAGTCATAGCTTTGGCTTCGGGTTTCGTGATAGCCTTAACATCAGGTGTAGATAGAGCTCCTCATGACTAGGAGACCAAAGGACTAAAACTAAAACCTGTCTGCTAAGCATAGCATTTTAAAATTCCACTTATACTGTCACGAGCCCTCTACTGTGGGCAGAGGAAATATCTCTTGATCAGGGCTTGTCTGTGCTCTGTGGCTAGCTCCCACTCCATGGTGATAGATAACTAACTCTTGACTCCCACTGTGGCAGTTCTTCCTTTTCCCTTACTTTCAAAGGACTACATCTAAAAATGGTGTAGGAAAACATGGTGCCTTGAGAACTGAGGTTTTTAAAAAAAAATTATTTGTTTCTATTTTTGTTATTTTATTAACATGTATTAATTTTACATATTATGGGATTCAATGTAATATTCCACACGTGCATGTAGTGTGCACTGATAAAATCCAACCTCCTTTTTCCCACCACCTCACCCTGCCTAATCTCTATTAATCATTATTCTATTTTCAGATGCACTTTATTTAATTTTCATGTATGATAAAATGCAGTACTTGTCTTTCTGTAGCTGGCTTTTTTTGATTTAACATAATATCCTCCAGTTCCATCCATTTGCTGCAAATGATAGGTTTCATTCTTTATGACTAAATAATACTCCATTGTGTGTACAGGTACCTCATTTTCTTGATCCATTCATCTGCTGATGGGCACCTAAGCTGATTCCACATGACAGCTAAGATTTTTGTTGCTTCCTGTTCTTAGACTTAGCCAGACACAGACTTTTAAAATCTAGGTTAATGGTTTCTTTGGCATTGTAATTCTCCTAACAACTTCATTAGTTTTTGTGCCAGTAGTGACATCAAGAATTCTTTTTAAAATATACCTGTCTTTCTCTTTTTTTGAACTTACCAGACTTCGGTTAAGGAGTTCTGTCATTAGGCCCTTTGAGCCATTTTGTGTACCTAAAAAGACTTATCTGTTGTCACCACAATCACCTCAAAAAAAGATACTCTAATATCCTTGATTTGGTCAAGGCCTCCACAAAGCTGAGTTTCAATCAGCTTTTGTCACAGAAAGATATTCTCAGGCATATTTTTGAATGTGAGAATACGTTGCATCTTCCAACGTTTAACTCTCCAACTTTCTTTCTTTAATTTCATCTTTTCTTACAGATTGACCATTTATTTTGTATGCTCTTGTCCTTTGTACCACCATGTGAAATGCAGCCAACATAAATCAAGACATACTAGTAACATTCTCCTGAATCGCTCTGCCTAGGTCACAAGGTTATTCAGCGTATTATCCACTTTCCATATTACTGGAGCTGCAGTTTCATTAAATGTTTCACTTCTGCAAAATGGGTTTCTATTTTTCCAGTATCTGATGATTCCCTTGCTCCCCAGCAATCTTCCACAAGGCCAGTAGTGCATGTTGTAGTACTTTTTATTATGACAGCCTCCATCAAAATCTCTAAATATCAATGCTTACAAAAACAAATTATTGTCTGCTGTGTTACATAGTTCTATGTTGACTGTGAGTTGGTTGAAGCTTTATGCCTACTGTTCTCTTCCAGACTGTCTGGAGAAGAAAGTAGCCTTTATCTAGGAGATGCCATCCTTGCAAAGGCATAAAAATAGTGTATATTTTGAATAAGTAATATTATCTACCATAGCATTGTTTTGCACTGTATATAAAGAAAATTATGAAGTACATATTTTTTTGTGACTTAGCAATTTTGGAGTTCAAGATTTTATTTGTGAACTTTATCCAGTCCCTAAGAAACTCAACCCAAAATTGTAAAGCAAGAGTAAGAACTATCAGCCTGCAAATTATACCCTCTGTTTTGATTAAATCAAGTTATTTTTCTACATTTATACTTAGTCATGTTCACTACCACTCCTTGAAATTGTTGCATCAAAGCCTTGCCCATACCAGTAGCATATGAATAATTTTAGAAAATATAATTTTTTAATTAAAAAAATCATAAAAAATAAAGTCATCCATTTTATTTTTTTCTTGACAAATCTTCCTACAGATATATATATATATATATATATATATATATATATATATATATATCTTTTTAAATCACCCACTTTGGTTCTGTTAGTAATCTGACTCTGTTTACTGCTTAGGCAGTTTTCTTACTTCTCTTTTAAAGTATAAGTTTAATATAGGAGTTGTTTATAAACTCCACATTGTTCTATAATTCAACATTGAACACTATGATTCTCTAAATTTTCTAACTCAAAATTTCTACTGAAAATGACAAAGTAAGTAGATGGGTTGAGGTATAAAAACTGCATGCTACTTTGCAGTTTTTATAAAATAAAAATTCTCTAAAGTAAAAGATTTTAGTAATGTATGAATAATATAAGAAAGCAGATTTGATATTAAAGACAAGGCTGATGTCTTGGTGGATCTAGCCTTGTAAGTCAGACTTGTGGCTTTGCTGACTAGTTCTTAGCCCTGGGCAGCAGCCATGCAGTTAGCCAAGTGGTTTGGCACACAGCAGCCCCACAAAGCAACTGGGCACCCCCACACATGGTTCGAGGAAGTAATAGATCAACCTATCCTGAGCAGCTCAGTCAAAGCAGAGAGGGGACTGTGCTCACCCTATGGCCCTAAGATGTAGCTAGGAAGCCGGTTCCCAGAATCTCTGCTTACTGAGGCTGTGGAAAGCAGATTGGTAGCTCTGCCCACCAATCCTCAGTCCTGAGACATAATTGGGCAGTCCACCCTGAGCAAATAACCCCCTGGGGGCACCACAGTTACCCTGGAAGCCCTTAAACACCACAACATTCCCTTTGTGGGCACTGATGTAGTCTTCAGACACTGACAGCTACTCCAATGTGATGTTAGCTTGCTGCACCACACCTACACGACCCATTTCACTGGCTTTCATCCCCATGTGGTCCAGGGAAACTGATGAGTGCCGTGTCTCTGCTGCACCAGCCACACCATATCTATACAGGCCCGCCAGAGTATCTCTCTCTCCACGTAACCCATGGAAAGTGACAGGTTTTCCACACCCACGGGTGCAGACACCGCACCTAGAACCACCAGGAAATCTGCCCCCCTAAGAAAACTGCATGCCAGGCAATGGCACAATCTCACAAATACTGCAGCGCAAGTCACTAAGACACCCACAGATACCACCAACATGGGTAATAGCTGAAGAAGCTATTAAAATGAGAACCAACACAGCCTATTTAACTGACACCCAGATGAAAGTTTTTTACTATGAAAACCACTCTATAAAATTGGTAGGGGCAACTGACCTGGCAGTTACAAAAGTATCAATCTAGGGACACATAAGAAGCATGAAGAAATAAGGTAACTGGCTGCTTCCAATGGAGTATAACAGCTTTATAGCAAAGGACTCCCAAAGAAAAGGAAATCAATAAATTTCCTGACTAATAACTTCAAATAATGATTTTAAAGAACACCTAATGAGATACAAGGGAATACAAACAATTCAACAAAATCATGAAGACATGAATTCATACTGTAAATGAGAAATTCAGAAAAGAGAAATAAATCAAAATTTTGGAGCTAAAGAATTCAATAAATGAAACTAAAAATAAAGTTGAGAGCTTCAATTGTAGATTGGACAAAGAATTTCTGAGTTGGGTAACAGGTTTTCTAAAATAATCCAGAGAGACAAAAGTCTACAAGATTTATAGGGCACCATTAAGGGAGCAAACCATTAACTGAGAAAAATTGCATATTATGTGTTTTTCAGCAAAAGGAAAGGTCTAGAATAGCAAATGCAATCTAGGGCAACAAAAGACAGCCTCTTTAACTGGCTTTCCACATGCCTAAGACTTAAACTAGACCCATGCCTATCATCATGCACTAAACTAAAGTCAAAATGGATCAACGGTCTAAATATTAAGACAGAAACACTAAATCTACTGGAAGACAAAGTAAGTAGAAATCTCTAGGTCAGAGAGTTCATAAACAAACACCAAACTGCACAGGAAGTACGTCAAAGAATCAACAACTGGGATCTCATCTTATTAAAAAGAAATTACATCAAAGAAATTACCAACAGAGTGAAAAGAAAACCCACAGATTGGGAAAAGATTTTTTGCCAATTGTCTCTCAAATAAAGAACTTCTATCTAGAATATATTAAAAAAAAAACTGAAAAAAATCAGGCCTCCCAAATTCTGAAATCAGTGTGAACATTCCTCAGAAAACTAGGATTAGAGGTTCCATTTGACCCAGCTATTCACCTTCTGGGTATTTTCTCAGAAGAACTGAAAACGTCATACCACAGCTATATACGTGCTCCCGTGTTTATAGGTCCACAATTCAGAATAGCCTGATCTTGGAAACAACCCAAATGCCCATCAACTGAAGAATGGATAAAAGAAGATATGGTATTTTTATATGGAATACTACTCAGCCATAAAGAATGATAAATGTTAGGTGTTTATTGGTAAATGGACACAATTAGAAACCATACTCATAAGTGAAATAAATCAGACTTGCATGTGTAAGAACCATACTGTCTCACTAGTGTAAGAACTGAAAGTAAATAAGATCCAAAAGTTACAATAGATATAATGAAAGGTAAAGAAACTGTTCAACAGGAAATCATACTTTTTGATCAGTTTTGCATGCCTGTATCTGATCACTCGAGCAACTATTTTGATGATAACAATATGCAATATAAAACCATTGTTAAATTCCAATCATCTTGTTTTGAAATTCTATATCACTATTGTTTTTTTGTTGTTGCTGTGGTCATTTGGCTTTTTTTTTTTTTTTTTGGTCTGTTTGATTTCTTTTTGATTTCTCTGTTTTTTTTCTCTTTAAAATAAAAAAAAAGAGAGAGGAAAAGAAATGGAAACTTATTCAACAGCAATAAATAGGTGAAAACTTTCCAAATTTTGGAAAAGAGAAGAATACACAGTTTCAGGAAGCTCAAATGTTCCAAAAATGTTCCTCAAAAAGACCATCTTGGAGTCATATTATAGTCAAATTGCCAAAAGTACTGGACAGAGAGGAATTCTAAAAGTAGGAAAAAGAAAGCATCAAGTCACATATAATGACATTCTTATTAGACCAAGAAGAGACTTCTTAGCAGCAACCTATCACCTTAGAAAGAGTGGGATAACATATTCAAAATCCTAAAAGAAAATATCTGCCAACTAAGAATAGCATACTCAGCAAAACTATCTTAAATAAATGGGGAAATAAAATTATTTTAAAGAAAGAAAAAAATAGAAGTAATTCATCGTTACCAAACTTGACATACAAGAAATGTTCAGGGAGTTTTGCACTAGAAGTGAAAGACAGACAACTGCCATTGTGAAAATATAAAACTCACTCGTGGAACAGATGCACAGAAAAGAAAGAGATTCAAATTTTGTCGATACAGAAAATCACTAAGCCACAAAGATAACAAGAGAGGAAGCAAGGAATAGTAAAAAAGAGAGAAATTACAAGAAAAAGTTAAAAAATCACAGGAGTATGTCTTTACTTATCAATAATAACCTTGAGTGTAAACAGGTTAAATTCCCTAAGTAAACAATACAGACTGAATAGACTAAAAATAGACTGAACAGATTAAAAAACAAAAATCAAGACTGAATGTATACTGTCTATAAGAAACTCACTGTACCAATAGTACATACAGGCTGAAAATGAAGGGTTAGGAAAGGATATATATCATGCAAGAGAAACTAAAATTGAGTAGAAGTAGCTATCTTTATATGAAATAAAATAAAAATTAAGTCAAAAATTGCAAGAAGAGACAAAGAAGGTTACTATACAATGATAAAGGACTCATTCAACAAGAGCAAATAATTGCAAATAGAAGCCCTACACTGCAGCACTTAATTTATATCAAGCAAATATTATTCGATCTAAAAAGAGACAGACTGTAATGCAGTAATAGCTGGGGACTCAACAACCCATTTTTGTTAAGTAGATTATCCACACAAAAGTATCAATGAACACAAGACATAACTAAGTTATACCACAGAACAAAAAAATCCAACAGATATTTATGGAACATTTCATGTAAGAGCTGCAGATATGCACTTGTGTCATTAGAAAATGAATATTCTCTAGGATAGACCACATTTTGGGCCTCAAAACAAGTTTTGATGAATCTTAAAAGATTGAAATTATAGCATGTGTCTTCTTTGACTACAATGGAATGGTATGAGAAACTGACCAAAAAAACCCCAGAAATTGTATAAATACATGAAATTAAACATTTTTTGAACAATGAGTCAATGAAGAAATTGAAAGGAAAATTTAAAAATTTATTGAAATAAATGAGAAAACACAATAGATTTAAACCTATGGTATACAGAAAAAGCAATCTTAAAGAGAGATTTGTAGAAATAAACACCTATATTAGAGAAACAGAAAGATTTCAAACAAGGTAATGAAGAAACTAAGGGAATTAGAAAAGCAAGAACAAACCAAACCCAAAATTAGCATAAGGAAAGACAGCAAGAATCAGAAGAGAAATAAATGAAACAGAGACTAAAAAAACTAATCAAAGAAACAGAGTTAGTTTTTTGAAAAGGTAGATAATATTGATCTAACTTTAAACTGGACTAACCAACAAACTGGAGAAGAGATGCAAGCAAATAAAACTAGACACGAAAAAGGAGACAAGACAACTGATACTACAAAAAGGATCATTAGGGACTATTTATGAACAACTGTATGCCAACATATTGGAAAATTCAGAAGTAATGGATAAAATTTTGGACACACATAACCCACACAAAGTAAACCACAACTACAGAGAAAACATGATTATACTAATAATAAGTAATAAGACTTAATTAGAAACAAAAAGTCTCTCAGCAAAGAAAAGCCCAGGACTGGATGGTATCACTGTTGAATTTTATGAAATTCTCTTTACTAACTGTCTTTGAAGAAAAATTAATGCAAATTATTTTCAAACTATTTAAAAGAATTCAAGGAAATTAACCTTCCCAAACTTATTCTGAGCCCAGCATTAACCTGATATCAAAACCAGAGAAGGACTTAACAAAAAAAGAATAGACCAATATTTCTGATGAACATAAACACCGAAGTTCTCAGCAAAATATTAGCAAATTGAAACCAGTAACACATAAAGATTATGCACCATGATCAAGTGGTATTTATCCTTGAGATGCAAAAATGTTTCACCATACACAAATTAATAAATGTGATATATCATATCAAAAGAATAGAGGAAAAAAGCCATGTGATCAGCCTAATATATACAGAAAAAAACTTTTAGTAAAATTTAACAGTCCTTCATGATAAAGACCTCAAAAATTATATATAGAAGGAATGTACCTCAACACAATAAAGTCTATGTATGACAAACCCACAACTACTAACACACTGAATATGGAAAAGCTGAAAATGTTTCCTCTAGCATCAGTGGGATGATATGGGTATCCATTTTATCCCTCTTATTCAGTGTACAGTAGGATGGGAAGTCTTATCCAGAGAAATAAAGCTTGAGAATGACATAAAGATCATTCAAATTGAAAAGGAGAATGTAACTGGGCATGCTGGCACATAGCTGTATCTGTAATCCCAGCACTCTGGGAGGCTGAGGTAGGAGGATCGCAGGTTTGAACTCAGCCTGAGGAACATAGTGATTTAGCAAGATCTTGTCTCAAACTAAAAAATAAAAGAAGGACTGAGGATGTAGTTCATTGCAAAGCCCTAGATTCAACTCTTAGTACTGAAAAAAAGTCAAATTACCCTTGGCTGCAGACAACTCGCTTTTATATACAAAAAACCTAAAAACATCATCTAAAATCTATTTTCATTGGTAAACCATCAATAAGTTTGCAGGAAGCAAAATTAATATAGAAAATAAAAGTTTTTACATATTATAATAATGAAATTGCTGAGAAAAAACCAGGAAAGCAATCTAACTCACAGTATCTACAAAAAATAACTAGGGACAATTTTTACCAAAGAAGAGAATATCTTCTATGTGAAAATTACAAAACACTGATGAAAGAAATTTAAAAGGACACACATTAA
This sequence comes from Dasyprocta punctata, assembly GCA_004363535.1. Classification (NCBI taxonomy): domain Eukaryota; kingdom Metazoa; phylum Chordata; class Mammalia; order Rodentia; family Dasyproctidae; genus Dasyprocta; species Dasyprocta punctata. Next base: position 87,361 of record RJWM01000933.1, read on the forward strand.
AAAATGTAATGACATCCACGTTCATGGATTTGAAGAATTAATATTGTTAAAATTTATTACCCAAAGTGATCTGCAGAGTCAACGCAATTCCTGTCAAAATATCAATGACATTCTTCACAGAAATAACAAAGCACACATAAAATCTGCATGAAACCTCAAAAGGCCCCAAATTGTCAAAGCAATTATATGGAAAAGAAAAAAGGTTGAGGAATAATGATATCTGGCCTTAAAACATACTACAAGGCTACAGCAACCTAACCATCGATGTGTTTCATAAAACTAGACACATTACTAATGATGCAGAATAGAGAACTCACAAATTAATATACGTATTTACTGACAACTGATTTTCAACAAAGGCATAAAGAAGATAAACTGGAGAAAAGAAAGTCTTCAGAATATAGTACCAGGAAAACTATTTCTATGCAGAAGAAAGAAACTAGACTTCTATCTCTCAGCGACACAAAAATCAACTAAAAATGACTCAAAACTTTAAATGTACAACTAGAAATTATGAAACCACATAGAAGAAAAAGGTTTAGGATACTGGTTGGGTAAATATTTTTTTTTAATATGACTTCAAAAACATAAGCAAATAAAGCAAAAATTGGCAAATGACTTACAACCAAAAGGCTTCTTTACAGCAAAGAAAACAATCAGCAGAGTGATTATATGATCTGTAGAATGGAAGAAAATACTGCAAACTTCATCTGACAAGATATTAATTTTCAACACGTATGAGGAACTCGAACAGTTCAACAGCAAAGTTAAAAAAAACCTAAGAATTTACAAATGATCTGAAATGGCATTTCTGGAAAAAAAAAGAAAAAATGAATGCTCAATGAGTATTTTTAAAAATGCTCGGCATCATTAACCATCAGGGAAATGCAAATCAAAACCACAATGAAATATCACCTATCCCCATTAGAATGACCATTATGCAAAAGATGAAAAAAAGAATAACCAAGTTCTGGCAAAGGTGCAAAGGAAGGGAACTCTCCTACATCCCTAATGGTAGGAATATAAATTACTACAACTGTTATGGAACACAGTATGAAGGGTATTCTGAAAACTAAAAACAGAAATACGATATGACCCATCAATCTCACTAATGGGTACATAAGTAAAGGATTTTAAATCAGTATGCTAAAAACATCTGCACCAGCATTTGGGAGTGGGGGACAGAGAAAGCACGGTTAGTGGATACAGTAGAGCAATTTAACAAGAGGAATGACTTCTACTATCCTGTAGCACTGAATAAGTCTGGTTGACAATAATTGATTGAATATTTCAAAATAGCTAGTTGAGAGGATTTTGAATGTTCCCAACACAAAGAAATGATAAATGTCAGAGGTGCCGCATTTGCCAGTTACCCTGCTCTGATCATTATACATTGTATACCTATATTGAAACATCACACCATACCCCATCAATATGTACACTGGCTGTGTGTCAATTAAAATAAAAATAGATTTTACTGGTGCACACTTGTAATCCCAGCTAGTGGAGAGGCTGAGTGAGAGAATTAAAAGTCTTAGAACAGCTTAGGCAATTTAGTGATACCCTGTCTTAAATTTTTAAAAATAAAATAAAAAGTAGCTCAGTGGTAAAGTGCCCCTGGGTTTGATCCCTGGTACCAAGAATACAACATATATACATATATAAATGCATATACTGATATATAAATATATACATATTTTGAAGTGTGAGGAAAAGTACTGTACAAAATGCACAAATTAAAATCTCACTTAAAGGTGATAGGTAAACCTAAATAATCCTGCTTTGCAGTAGGGCCACGGTGGGATATATCCTGTGGCGTAGTATCAACCAGAAGTAGTCAAATTCTTGTACCTCAACCTTTATTTTAGTCTGGGCAAGAGAAGTTAAAATAGTAGCGATTTGCTAGAGCCTTCAGACACTCGGGAATGCTCACCCCTAGTTACTTTGCTAAAGCTTTCAGGTGACCTTGGTAGAAGACACCGAATAGTTTCTACAAACAATTTTAAGCTACAATACCTAGTGCAGAATTTAAAAATAGTCCCATTAGGAGCAAAAACAAGAAGAGTAAAACTTAGCAGAAATTACAGTATCAAGAATTATTCTATAGGAGGTTTAAAAATCGGCGTAAGTAGATAAAAACTTTAAATGTGCTTACCATGTTTTACAAGATAAAAGATTAGGTTAAGAATTTCCACAGCAGAGAAAAGTAAATGGAGATTAAAACTGAAATTAAAGGTCCAGTGATTGGGTCTAGCAGATTGTACAGAGCCAAATATCTATAGTGAATCCTGTATGAGTGAAATGGTAGAAGATACAGAAAAGAATGCAACAGCTATAGAGGATATAGTGAAAGTTTCCGATATCTAAATGGAATCCTACAAAGAGGAAAGAGAAACAGTAAGTTTTTTTTTTTTTCTTAAAGTGGGGAGGGGAAGAAACCTGTAATCAGGCTAGAGCAAAGTTTAAAGTGATAATAGCTAAGAACTTTTTAAAACTGGAGAAGGACTTCAGGGTACAGATTTGTGAATTTAAAAAAGTTAGAAGTTAGGCACAAAAGGCATTACATTTAAAAGGGCAGCAATTGCACAGACAGCTAATTGCTTAGTGGAAACAAAGGACTTCCCCTAGCAATGAAATGACACCTTCAAAGTGTTAGAGGAAAAGATTCGCTTATCATAAATCTTCTGAAATTAATATTAATAAACAAGACTGCTCTCCAGCATTGGCTATACTAAAATAAATACCAAAGGCCATTCTTAGGAGAAGGGAAAAGATGTCAGAGGGAAGCTGGGCAAAGTAGGAAGAAATGAAGAGCACTAATACAATCAAAAGTCTGACTCTGTGTCTTGGTGTTGGACTGCTGAAAGATTTAGGCTTTACTATCTCCCTCTTCCCATTCTGTTCCACACCTGAGCAAGCTAATAAGAAAGTCTCTATGTCCTTCCTTTGGTGTCAGTGAAATAGTCAAACCGTTCAAGATTCTTCTTACGCAGAGGAACGCTTGGCCCAGACCTAACCTCTAACCACCATAAAAATAATTAGTTTTCTCTTCCTAATTTCCCAAGATGTTTTTGCACTATCTTGGGAGGTCTGCTGTGCTTTTCTGAGGCAGCCTCATTATGAAAGTAAGAAATCCCTTAATACTCTCCATATGGGTGGAGTAGCCAGTATAGATGTCTGAATCAAATTGAGGGTGAGAAACTATCCTTTTGAAGATGGCTGCTATGGCTAAGAAAGTGAGTAAATTAAAATAATTATTGACTTTGAAAAAGAATCATAGTACTATTTCATTGAATTTATATTATAAATAAAAATATACTATATATAAAACCAAATAATGTTTTTCATTTATTTATTTTGCAGTACTGGGAAATAAATCCAGGGTCCTGTTGATGGTAGGTAAGCACTCTAAAACTGAGCTATACTCCTGGTCCTTTTAAAAACCTTTCTGAGGGCCAGGGATATAGCTCAGCAGCACAGTGCCTGCCTGCGTGGCAAGTGCAAAGCCCTGAGTTCAATTCCCAGTACCAAAAAAAAAAATTTTTTTTTGAGACAATTTCTTACTAAATTGCCCAAGCTTGTCTTCAACTTGGATTTCTCCTTCCTCAGTCTCCCAAGTGACTGGGATTTTTGGTGTGTGCTGCCACAACCAGGAAAATAAGTTTACTTTTATGGAAATAAAGAATAAATAGAATCAAGTAATCATAGTTGAAAAGAGGATAAAAGTTATTCTAATATCTTTGATCTACTTGCCTTGCCTGGATACAGTTTGAAAGAAGCATTTGATATTAAATTTTGATAAGTGAATTACATATGCTGTAATTACATATGCTGTAATTCCTAAAATAATGACTGAAGTAACAGTAAGAGTACATGTAAAACTTCTGCAGATGTAGAGGGAAAATGAAACATAAAAAATTACGTACCCAAAGGAAGTCTAGAAGGGAAAAAAAGGTAAAGCAGCCAGAATAAATAGAGAACTCATATACAATACTAGAAATAAATTGAGATAAGTCAGTACTTAAATATAAGTGGACTAACTGTTGTAATTTAAAATATAAACACTATCAAATCATATTAAAGACTATATTCTGTTTCTAGGAGACATCTAAAACACATAGAAGATAGAAAGTAAAGTGCTAGAAAAGGTTTATGTAACCATAATATCAGATAAAGTAGAATTTAAAGAAGGGTATTTAAAATAATTCTATATTTCTATATGTTTAATAAATCACTTTAAAGTCAAATGAAAGTTGATGGCAAATAAAGTCACAATTATAGTATAAGATTACAACATATTTTTAATAACACTAAGTCAAGCAGATAGAAAATCAGATAGGATACAGTAGAATACCACCAAGAGCAAATGACCTAGTAAACACACATAAAACAATATATTGAAAACCTCTGGAGAGTATATATTCTTTTTAAGTACATCTGGAACATTAACATGTAATAGACCACAAAGTAAGGATCTAGAAATTTCAAAGAACTAAAATCATATGGAATATTATTCTGTGGCAGCAATGCAATTAATTTGGAAATCAACAAAAATAAGTTACTGGAATATCCTTATTTATTTAGAGACGAAGTAATACAAACTATGGCTCAATGAAGAGAACATGTTGAAAATTATTAATATTTAAAATGTTACAATACATATTCTAAATACATTAAAATAGTTTCAATTGAAGTATAACAAAACTACTAAATATTCTCATATGTAGAATACAGTGAGTTAGGCTTGGTGGAAATCTAGAGTTTTAGAAGCACACATTTTAAAAAAGTATATATTCAAAAAGTAAAATCTGAAAATCTGTGAAGTTTTTTTAAAAGTTAGGAAAATAACAAAATAAAATCCAAAGAAAGAAGGGAGGAAATGTTAACAGTAAAAAAATAAGAAAATAATAAAAAAAATGAGTAACATCCAGATATTGTTTATTTGAGGAAAATAGTAAAATTCAAAAACCCATATTGACATTAATGAAGAAAAAAAGAAAAGATAAACACAAAAACCTGTATCAGCAAGAAAAAACAGGCATCACTACAGATCTTTTAAATCTTAAAAACATTACAAAAAGATACTATGACCCTCGAACCTCTTTTGGTCAAATGAACTTGAAAGTATTAAGGTAAAGGAAATTTCTAATAACATGATTTTATAAAATGAACACAAGAAAAATGAAAATTGAATATTACTACATTCTTTGCTCTTTATATTTAATTGTGAATTCAACCAGTTAGGAAGAAATAAATGCAAACACTTCCAGAAAGTATAAAAGAGAAATACGCTTTATGTTCTTTTACATGACTAGAATAACTTTAACATTAAGACCTAACAAGGATATCAATAGAAGCAAAAATTATAGAAATCTTGCTCATGAACACTGATGTAAAGATTTTAAACAAAAGGCTAGCACACTGAATTTCATAATATGTATTTACTAGTTTATCTAGGAATTGAGATTAATATAACATTAAAACAATGATCAACATAATTCATTATATTAGCATAATTTAAAAGTCATATCTAAACAGAAAAGGAATTGGACCAATCAATTAAAAACTCTTAGCAAACTAAAACCAGGAAGGGACTTCCTTAATTCAGTAAAAGACACATACAAAAACAAACTAAACAACAATAAAAATCCTATAGCAAAATATCGATTTAATAGTAAATATTAAAGATTTTGCTTTGAAATTTTGAAATGAACATGAATGCCAGTAGTCATTAATTTTATTTAATATTGCACAATGCAGCAAGATGATAAGAAACATACTAGACAAAGAAATAAAACTAGTCTTCACACACACAAAAAATCTGTGTATCTAAAAATCTAAACAAAGTAGATAGAAATTATAAAATTTATATGTCAGGTATAGAAGTTTATTGGGTCCAGGTTAGCAATCATTTTTTAATGTACCTTTATATCAATAACATTTTTAAAAGCAAAATTTACATATAAATTACAGACAGTCTATGTGCAAATATATTTATGTCATCCAAAATATAAAATTCCTGGGAATAAATTTAACTGAAAGGTGAGCATGATTTCCATGAAAATAAACTAAAAAAGAAGGAAAACTGAACTGATGAAGTTTTATGGAGAAAAATCAAAGAAGTCTTAAACATATGGAGGAATGTTATACATCTGTGGGCAGGATGACTCACTACTGTAAATATGCCAGTTTTCTTCAAACATCTATAGATTCTGTGCAATCAAAATCAAAATAGTTACGGTACTGTTTCGGGGGGAGGGGTTAGTGGGCAAACTTATTATGTGATGTACAGAAGCCAGCTTACTCTAGTTCATTCAAACTCATGATAGCCAGTTGTTGCACACCCAGGAATTTTTTGAGCTAGTTATCAAACCAATGGTGGCTTGAAAGTAGCCATTTGAGGACTATTTATGCCATGAAAATTGGCAGTCACTACAAATCAAAGATGCAGGGACCATAATGGTTAAGACACACTTGATGTTATTTAACACATGCTGACATACATGTATAACTTTAAATTAAAAATTGTCCATGAACCACAAAGAAGTGTCTTACAGCAGTAAATAGTAATTACCAATAGTGGTATTTTGGGATGCCCGACACCAAGGTTAGATCAGTTCTGTTTTGATTTGCCTGATCTCTTCATTTTGTTCTTACCAAGGACCAAATTCACAAAGTGCCACAGCCAGAAGTCAGTCTGTCTCTCAGGGCTCTGGGCCCTTTGACTTAAGGCCCATAGGAAATGACCATCCCCACTAACCGAAAGCTTGGGTCTAACTCTTGCCCCAAAACCTCAGCTAGGTCTGTAATCTGTTTCTGGTCACAGAGAGAGAGATCAAAAAGAGAAACTCACCAGGCGGGAGACAGAAAATAGTTTAAGGACATAACATTTGAATAGATGGTTAGTATACTTTTATATAGTATAGCATAGCTTATATAGTATATAGTATAGTTTACCTTCCACAGCAAAAGAGCCACATTTCTAATTTTTTGTGGCTTCAGATGGTGCTGGATAAATATCCTTTGGAAATTTCAAGTTACTTCAAGAATGCCTTGAAAAATAAACTACCTGAGGTCAACCTCCTGCATCAGCACAAATGTCAATTCTCACCCTTATCTTTTTGGTTTTTGCAACTTAGAATAGCTATCTGAACCAATTATCCAAATTTCAAGATTAATTCTGGTCTTAGTTGCTTTACATGGGTTATTAAAATGGATTAAGGGGGCCAGAGATATAGTTCAATGGCAAGTGTGGGGTTCTGAGTTTGATGTCCAGTACCCCAAAAAATAAAATAAAATAAAATGGACTAACAGTTGAGAGATTCATTCTATATGCTACTGTTAATTTCCTATCTCATAATCTTACGAGATTCTTCTAATCATCAAAGATACACTTTCTTCTGGAAAAGCAAATAGCAATTGTTGAATTGACACTTTGTCTCTGTCTCTGTCTCTGTCTCCCTCTCTCTCACACAACCTATTTTTTACAACTATAAAACTACCAATATCTTATTTAATTTCTTTAGCAAACAAATCAAGTATCTACAAAACATATAAATAACTCAAAATGGAAAGTGAACACCTTAATTGTGTCACTTTGCAAAACAAGAATCTCACATTTTTGTGCCAACTAATAATTTATCAATTGACTAATATGTATCCAGTATTGGTAGATATCTTTGAGGATAAAAATTTGTAAGTATGCTCCATGAGTCCTATGTGTTCACCTAGGGAGCAAATTATGTTCAATAACTATTCAATACTTTGTAAAATACAGGCTACATGTGCTATACTATCATGGGTAATTACAATCTTGGCAATACTTGTTTCACTTTTCAGGAAGATGCACTGTTATTCTACCTATTCCATAGACAAGGGTTAAGGGATTTAGATAATTTGCCACATGCCAGATAGCATGCATAAAAGCCAAGACTGGAACTAAATCTGACACAAGCCTTGTGGCACTTTTCATTTTGCTGTCTTACAAAGCTTGGACAGCATTGACCTTATAGTAGATACACAGTAACTGGTTAAAGATTTAAAAATACTTAAAACAGTTATGTAGAAATAAGTACAAGTAAGATCTAATAAGACAGATTGATTTATATAATTGACTAGATATAGAAAGCATTACTGTCTTAACTTTGGGGCCCCTCAAAAGTAGAGCCTGATCTAAGGACTTGGGTGAAGGAAACTTACTTGGGAGATGAGCCTAAGAAGCAGGAGTGACAGATGGGAAGGAATAAAGGTCAGTAACTGTAGTCTCAACAGTACAGCTGTGGAAAATGGGGGTTTGAGGTGCTACACCATGTGAAGGATGCTCAGAATGCCTCACAGGCAGGGGGGTAATGTACACAGAGGCTCCCCTCATCCATTGACTGAGTCTCAACCCCACCACCCTAGATAGTAAAGACCTTTACTTCTTGGGTTGTGGACTTGGGAGAGAGTTCCCCGGTGGAGAATAGCCTAACTCAGGAAGCAGAGACAAGAACTGGAGCTTAATGAACTGTCTAGTCCAATTACAGCTGAAATCAGAGGTGGCCCAATGAATGAAATATGATATCCCAGAGGCATGTGCTACAATTACCCATATTAAATTACTAGAGTTTAAGAATGTTTAGCTAAAAGATAGATAATAGGGAGTAGGCAGATAAATCAGTCTCAGAGGGGAAAGGGATCAAGAGATGGAAGGGGGGGAGGCAGGAAGGGAGTAAGGAATGGAAAAAAGGAATTGGGATGTGTTATGTACTTGTACCAGCTCCAAACAAGGAATGCATAAACATTATGTGCTGCAAACATGCAAAAAAAGAGAAGGGGATCAACAGAAGGGGGAAGGAGAGTGGGGAAGGGGAAGGGAATCAAAAAAGAATTAAAATGTGTTATATACAAGAACCAACTTCCCAAAAGGGATATAAACAGTTTATACAACACACGTGTACTAATATACTAAATAATAAAAAATATAGAGATGAAAGGGGGAAAGAGAGAGGGAAGGGGGAAGGAGATAAAAAAATGAAGACGTGTTATATATATGTATCAACTCCCCATGAGGAATGTAATCATGTACTACAAACATATACTAATAAAAATAATTTTCTAAAAAAAAGACTATTTTGCAAGACCATGCAAAACAGCTGTTTGCTTTTTAATATTCAATCAAGTAGCACTGAACTTTTTTCTGTTTGTCAAGAAATTTGACTAGTTTTTATGAAACTTACTAAAAATTAGTCAACCTTAGGTTTAATATGTGGCTTAATCAGAAACAAAATGGAACCTTAATAGGTGGGAATCCTTCTCTCATTTGAATAAAGTTGAATAAATCTTAATGAAATTTGATGCCAGTGTGCGTTTATTCATTAAATGTTTATAGGACACCTGTTCTGAGACAGGGGGTATTTATAGTGCTGAATCTAACATGAACCCTATCCTCAGTTAGTTGAGAGTGATTTAGATTCATCACATCATAAGATATTGCTGGGCATTGCTATTTTCATAGACACTGGCAAAGGCAGAACACTGGGGTGGACCAGATGCTCAAAGGACAGGTCCAGATGCAGGGTTTGGGTAGTCCAGGCTACCAGAGAGAAGACAATCTCTGGAGAGCACAGTAGCAAGTAATAGATGATGGATGAGTCAGATACGTACAATACAAAACAACAGGGGTGACATAAGGACTTTGAGCTTCGCAACATATTATACAAAATAACACGCTAGAAAAAGACAGGCAGGCAGCTGTTTGGTATCAGCAGGTAGCAGAACTGGTGGCTGGGCAGGTTACCAAGAATATGACTCAGGCACAGAGATCAAGAACATTTTTAAACCCATAAGTACATTTCAAGTTGGAAGCTGTACTGCGGTTTAAAATCTCAGTGGCTAATTGCAACTAAACATGTTTCTTGTTCAAGCTACATGTCCTCAATGGATTGGCTGGAATCTCTGTTTTATGTGGTTCCTGCTGCAGAAGCAGGTTGACCAATGAGCTACCACGTGGGGATTACCAAATACCGTGATAGGTGGGAAGAAAACTGGAACGGGTCATACACTAGACTTTAAACTTTCCATCTGGAGGTGATTTATGCCACTTCTGTTCATATTCTTTGTGCTGAAGTTCATTATATAGCGTAACCTAACTTCAAAGACATTGGGGAAATACAACCCTTTCCCAAGATGCTTGTGAAACAACTGATGCTCACCATATAAGTCTAACCCTGCAAAAAGAGAATGGATACACCCACACATGGACAAACATAACATGTTTCGATCAACAAAGCCAAAATGTTGTGACAGATCTGAATATGCTCCAAACTAAAATGTGTTTTAAAATATTAATACAATTAAATATTTTCCTCTTTTATCACAATACTTTAGCAATGTCTTTTCTTTTTAAACTTTCATTTTTTTATTAGTACATGTCTGCAGTATATAATGGTTACATTCATTGTAGGGAGCTGCTACATATGCATAGCGTATCTTCATGTTTACATCCCCTCTTCCCATCCCTCCCTCTCCCTCCCACCATCTCTTGGCCATCTTCTCTTTTACAAAAGACTTAGCACTCTATTTCCCACTATCTAGCTTTTATTTTTCTCCTTATTTATACTCTGGGTTTCTCATATAAGAGAAACCTGGTGATATTTAAGTTTTCAAGTCTAATTTATTTCACTTAACATTATGGTCTCAAGGTGCATCCATTTTCCACAAATGATTTGAATTTTGGGCAGCAATCTCTCTCTCTCTCTCTCTCTCTCTCTCTCTCTCTCTCTCTGTCATACTGTTGGGACTCTAACACAGAAATTCTCACCTGCTAGGCAAGCACTGTACAACTGGTCTACATATCTAGCCCCTTTATCTATCTCCTAACTGTAAATTGAAAAGCAAACCTTACAGGTTTACTATATATTCAGGATGCATAAAGCCTACCTGAAACATCACCCTAGAAGCTGTGGAAGTTGTTGACTACAAGTCAATATATCTTCAGTTCCTTCCTTTCATGGAAAGGAACAGAGAGACTGTGAACAGAGATTAGTTGGTGAAAATAGTGGGAGGAGTTAGACTTAGGTAGGTTTCAGGGTTGGACATAAATCAAGTGAAAGGGACAGTCATGAAGGATTTCTTTCCTCTGACTATTTCATTGTTTAGCACTTTCAAATACTATGCTGTCCATGATTCTGAGTGAAGGAAATGAAGCCTGAGGTTCACAAATACTCAAACCTGGGCTATGATCACAAAAAGCAAAAATGACAAATTCAGAATATTCCCTCTCCTCAGTCTCATCTATTCTAAACTATTTCATTTTAATTTTTTTAAAAAAGCCACAACTCCAAAACAAAAAGAAAGCAGAACTGGTTTTACAAAAGGAAAAATCACCTGCCTCGCAGCTGTTTATTTACATGCTGTGTCTTCTTGTTTTACTGCCTCTTGCTGATTCTCAGCAGCATTAGCTGCTCTTTCCTCTAAAAGATTCAAATGTTGAGTACGTGTTAAAAAATTCTCCGTGTGTAGACTCAGAAGAACCTTCCCAGTCTGTTCACATAGTAACAAGTTGATTTCTTACATGTGACAGAATCTGGGTTTAGACCTATCAGTGCCTGCATCTGCTTGTGATCCTTATAGCATCGTGCTTTTCGGGCTGGTATATTCCGAAGTCCCTTAAACTCCTCTCACTCTGCATTATTTTTAATTGACTCTGTTTCCTAAGCATTGGTCTTTATGCCAGTGTGCAATGTAGATCCTTTTTCTGCTTGTCTGTCTTCATAAATGTTTTATTTTCCTCTCCTAATTATTTAAAGGGGTAAACATTTTTTTTTAAGCTTCTGTTCTAAGTGGTTTTTTCTTCCTTCCCTACATTTTCTCTCTGGGACATAACGTTGTTTCTAGGATTTCAAATATGACCTCTGTGGAAAAGGCACTGAGATGGGTATCATTCATCTTGACCTCTTAAGAACATGAGACCTTTCAGTACAACATACACACACTCAAAAAGTACAGTAGATTCTCAGGATAAAATAGTCTGTTAAAAAATTCCAAGCCCCACTCCACATACTAATGCTTAAGATCTCCACTATCCTGCTTCAATCTGATATGTAATTAATTTTTGTTCCATATCACATCAAGAATCTCATACTCCAGTGACACAAAACTCCTGTTCTCCACACAATTCCAGTGCCCTTTCCCAACTTTCTTTACTTGTGTTCCATCCACTTGTCTCATAACCACTCCTTGCTCGTGCATTAATGGCAATGTTTTATGAGATGACTCACAAACTTCAAAACTAAGAAAATGCATGCCATATGTGAGTAGACTTTGGGAGGAAGTTACCTGCAGCATATGTTCCATTGAGTAATCTGTTCACATGTATCCAAAACATTGGCAACATTTCAAGACTATTCATGACAAAACCTTGTCTCTTGTGATCCCAGCAAACACTGTATTTGTTTTTCCAGGGAAGCAATTTTCCCTTTATCATTTTCAAATTCCCTTATATATGTGACTCCTCTCCTGAGTCTATCCTTCCATAGAATATCACCTAGAAATCCCACCACCTCCTCTCTACTGGTCCACTAGGAGATCGCTGTTTCTGTTCCTCCCTTCTTTGGCAAGAATGCTTTCTCCCCCTGCCCCCACTTTTCTCCAATCTCATTCAGCATTTGATTTGATTCTGTACAGAACACACTGTTAAACATCAGTAGCCACCTGTAGCAATGATTTTCAACTTTATTGCCCTATCTTGGGCTCTTCTGGCCTATTTATGAGCAATAATGGTAATATAACACATATAGGAGATATCAAAGGCCCCCTCTTATATAATATGCACACACACACATGCGCACACACACACACGTATGCACTGTTTGGAACTTTTAAATTAGTAGCCAATTATAAATTCACATTTTTTGAACTTCTGATCTGCTTTCTCTATTAGCTAATTCACAACTAGTACAAACATTCTGAGCAGAGAGACCAGGGAAGTTATCTTGATCTCATCTCTGCTTCAGGAGAAAATTAAACTGTATGTGAGAGGGCCAAAGGTCCAGGCTATGGAAAAGGATTCACAGTGTCATGTCTCCAGAGGAGGGAATGAGATGATAATGCCACCTCAATTTTTATTCTTTTGTGGATTTCCTTTTGGATCTGTCAAATGAAGGAATGAAATGAGCTCTCTCCTTCCCAGAGTTCCACGATGGAAGTGAAGATACTACAATTAGTCACAGGATAAAGGAGCTAAGACTCAATGGGGGCAATGTAAGGAGTAAAATACTGCAGTGTTTACAGAACACGTTAGTGGATATGGCTCAACTTGGACAGCAGCCAACAACTTTATCGATACAATGGCAACTTCTTTTTCCTAACCTCTGGGTAATGAAAGGTTCCAACCCAGATTTTGCAAGAGGAGTAAACCATGTTGAATGCACCCAGCTTGACTCAATTTATACCTGTGTTCATGATTTAGAGTAGGCATGTAGCAAACCATGAGTCATGGGCCTTGATCATAACAAAATGTATCATGTGCATCTCCACGAAGAGGGAAGAAGATTTGATTTAGGGCATGACATAAAACAGGAATGAAATAATCAGCAGTCCTGGATTCTGACCATCTACAAAACATAAACATCTCAGATGAGTTCATCTTTGAGCTTTAGTTGCCTCCTTTAGAAAAAAACAGGTGTACAGATACAGTTGTCATGTAGTAGTCAAGAGTTTCAAATAAGATGGCATCAACAGAAGTCTCCTGGTGCACTGCAAGGATCACGTGTTACTCACCACCTGTCCCCTGCTGCTCTGTACCCTCTCCTGCCCTCCACTGCTCCATTCTCATCACATGTGGGGAAGCATGAGGGCAGCTACTCTTCTCACAGGGTCTAGGGAGGTTTAGAGAGATCACATAAAGTTCCTGCACAGGACTTGGCACTACTGACTCAGTAAATACGTGTTCTCACTCTCCATCAAGTTGTATAATAACTTAGGCCAAGTTCTCTGGGCAAGTATATGATACAGGCTTTTAGAATTTGTTCATATACCCAGATTTTCCTACAGTGCATCATCCTGGGAGCTCTTTACCAATAACCTCCTCATCTAACACATTTGTAGTGCTCTTGATTCTTTTTACATAACATTTCTTCTATTCTCTTACCTTTGTTGTTTCCAATTATTTTCCACCAAAACTTTAAGAGTAGTATTGTTATGGTTTGTGTCTGGATGGCTCCCCAAAGCTTCATGTGATCATGGGGGCAGGCTTCCAGAGTTTTTGACTGACACACGGTCCAATGCTGGGATTATGGGTGGGAGTGCTGCACTCATACTTGGGTGCGTAGCCTACATACAATATATGGGACAGATAGAGGTTTCCCTGGCATTTCTCCCTTTTTGCTCTTGTTGCTTTTGGTATCTGCTGCCACCATGAACTGTTGTCCTTCTGTTGCACCACCCTGCCTTGGAGCCAACTGATTATGGATGGAAACCTCCACAAACCATGAGCTAAATAAATCTTCCCTTCCTTCATTTTGGGCATCAGGCATTTTGTCTCATCAACCAGAGAAAAGTAACCAACACAGGTATGAAAAGTAAAAATGTGGGAATGAAGATGGTGAAATAAAACCAGACTGCAAAATACTTCCATCATAATATTTGACACTGAATTAAAACAAAAAACAGAGCAAAATAAAAAACACCAACAGCAAACTAAAGGTCACAACCATTCACCATATTTGAAATTTGAAAATTGATGCACAATAGAAAGCATAAGCCAGAAAGAGAGAGTCTGCAAATCCCATGAATTTTTATTAATGCATCCTACCTGCCATTAATAGAGATGTAGACTGAGATGAGCAGCTGGCTCAGGGAAGAGTCAAGGTGAAACCATATGCTGTGAGCACAAGGAACTCAGTGGAAGAAGAAATGAGCACCAGGCTACAGTTTTTCTGGTCTCCCCTCTAAAGAAAGGCTGAGGTACAAAACTGAGGGCCTCTGCCATGATGGGTAAACCTGGATAGGACATTTAACAAGATGTTTGGGAAGACGGCTGAGTCCTGTCATCTATCAGTTCTCAGAACAGTTTTTTTGTGCTACCTTCTCACCCACTACATTCAAGCTACCGAAGAGAGATCAAGGAGAAATACCTCAACTCTCAAACTGTAGCCTGGAGAGGGAGAAAAAAAGATAGTTCTGAAATACAGGGGGAAGGAAATAAGGAGGAACTTAGCTATATAAATCCAAAGGAAATGAAAGGTCTTGACAGAAGTGCTTGTGTTACGCACAGGCAAGAGAAGAGATTGCAAGGCAGCTACGGAAACAAGATATGGTTAATATATAACATAAAGTTTTAATAAAGGAGTAGAGAAAAAGAATGACAGTGCACGGCATGTAGGAGACAGGGTAAAATCTGATCTGGGAGAAAACAGCGAAGGAAAAGAAGAAATTCCCTACAAAAGCTTCAGGTGATAGAAGAATATGATAAAGGTATAAACAATAAGAGAGGGTAAAATAGAAGGTAAAAAATTAAGGCTAAAAAAATTAGCAAAATTAATGATCAGGCTAATCTCTCCTCCCACCTTCACTCCTCTTTGTTTACTTTCTTAATTCCCCAGTTTAGGTTAATTTCTTTAACAAGGTTCATATGACTCTCTGGTCCAGATTAGATCATTTAAGAATTCAATGAATGTTTATTGATCAATTCAAGAAACGAGCAAAGTGCGCTTCGGAAGTGCGCTTGGGAAGAACAGATGCCACAATATAACCATGCTGGAGTTTCTGTGGATGTTCTGGACCCTTCTGTACAGAGCACCCAGAACCCAAGGCAACACAGTAGCAGGAGAGAGAAGTGAGGCTGAATTTTGAGGAGAGTGGAGTTCTAGCTTATTCCAGAAACTCAGTTGGAAGTTCTTGTTTAATGGCAATAAATTGATTAAAGGTGGGTTTTCAACTGTGGTAGCTTCTATAAGCACAGTTGACTGCTAGATAAAAAGAGCTATTGGTAGAAGCAGTCTCATGTGTATAGCTAGTGCTGAAAGACATTTACAACTGAAATATAGAAAAATAGAGAGAACAAAAATGTAATGCAATGCACACATATGGAAAAGAATACCAAGGGCAAGTCCTGTGTAAACAAGGAATAAAGGTAAAAATTAGTGTCTATTAGTATTCAAATCCCCAATTGAAGCAAATGGATCCTGTTTCTATATTAACATCTTTAACCGATACGGGTGTCGCTACCTCATCACCTAGGAAGCAAAATGGAGCTATGCATGACTTCTTATAATTCTAAGAAGATAAACTGACTGGGTTGTTTACTCACTCTAGGAATCTTCCATTTAACTCATTGAACAGGAATCTCCCCTAACAATTGGAATGAATCTATATTTTTAAAAATTGATTTATGTGTCACTTTACAGCAGTGAATCTGTCGAGTAATTGTAAATGTGGTGCAGGATAGGGAGGGATTGGCACAGGCTCTAATGAAAAGTTAGAGTACAGTTTGAGAATTTAAAAATTAAGACAGAGGTGAGGTTTTGTGCTGTATGCCTTTAAGTCCAGCACTCTTGGAGGCTGAGACAAAAGGATCACCAGCTTGAGTCCAGCTAGCCAACTTGGCAAGACCATTTTCTAAAATAAATAAAAAGCCTGGGGATATAGCTCAGTGAGAGTACCCTGGGTTCAATATCCAGTGAAACACACACACATACACACCCACACTCACACACACACACACACACACACACACACACACACACACAGAGTCAGAAGAAATATATGTCCCTAGAAGAAATATATGTAGCATTGCTTTCTAATGGGAAAGTGAGTCTCTGGGAGATGATGAATTTCAGAGTAAGAAGGACAAACACAGAAAGGTTTTAAATGTGGTGCTAATATGAGGTGGGTAATCAACCTACATCTTTAGCTTACAAAGTGTTTTTATTTTTTAATATTTATTTATTTAGGCTTTTTGAGACAGGGTCTCACTATGTAGCCAAGGCTGGCCTCAAACTCATGGCAATCCTCCTGTCTCTGCCTCCTGAGTACTGGGATTACAGGCATGCACCACCACTCCTGGTGAAGTATTTCTATTTTTTCAGTACTTCATCTCTCTCATGGGATGCTGGTCTAAATAGCTGCTTAGCAGTAGCAGCAATTATTAGAAATATATCTCTTTTGGGGGCTGAGATACTTCATATAAAAATAATCTAAAGTTTAAGGAAATGATGACACTATTACTGATAATTAATATTTGAGTGCTTACTATGTCCCAGGTAATGATTTTCATTTCTTCCTTGGATCCATCAGATACAGTAAACTCTACCACTTTTTACAATAGGAGCAACTGGATGCAGAGCAGTTATATGTCCAATATATTACAGCAATGTGTCCTGATAAGGTTAGGATGGATATCACTAAAGTCATGCACTGTAGGCCACTTAAGAACAGAGATATATTCTGAGAATGTGTCATTATGCAATCTGGTCATTGTGTGAACATTAGAAAGTATATTTACATAAGCCAAGATGATACAGGTCAACCAACTGACATTTTCTCTTGATGCAATCAATAGACATCATGAACAGAGATGCATGAGGCTACTGCTGGCATCACATGGCATACTGTTCCATGGTAAACTTTTTTTTTTAAGTAGAAAGAGTAGACTAAAATAATGATAACAATATCGTATAGTAAATACATAAGCTAGTAACATAGTCACTTACTATCATTACCAAGTATTATGTACTACACATCATTATATATGCTTTACTTTTATATGCCTAGCAGCACAATATGTTTGCTTACGCCAGCACCACCACAAACAAATAATGTGTCATGCTATGATGCTACATCACCTATAACACTAAGCAAAAGGAATTTTCCACTCTATTATAATTGCCTGAGACAACCATTGCATATGATGTCTGTTCTTGACCAAAATTTTGTTAAGTGGCACATGGCGATACCACCTTTCTCATTATGTAACTCCAATTTGCATCTCAGCCTGCATCTCTCTCTTGAGTTTCAAGCCCTCTTTTAATTGCTATTGGACATCTTTGCCCTAGATTTCAAAGCACCTCAGCATCAACATGACTAAGTCAACTGTTTTGTCTTTCCTTCTCTTGCTCTTGTTTCCCAAGTTAGAAGTTTAGTAGGATCCTCCATTTTTTTCCTGCCACTAACATTTGATAGTATCAGATTCTATGTTCCAAATTTCCCTTTAACCTGTTCCTTCCTTACTGTTCCTGAATTCAGGCCCTCTTTATTTGATATAAGTCAATGTGCCTTGGGTCTTGCATAAATATTTTTCCATTGCCCAAACCTGGCAAGCCCCATACTTCTCACTAGACCAGTAGCTCTCCATCTGGACTGCACATTAGAATCAACTAGGGAACAACAAAACAAAACAAATCCTTAGGGCAGGCTCTAGATTTATTAAATTAAACTCTCTGGGGGTGAAATCAAAGAGGCATGGCATCTTTAAGACACTTACCTTACCCCCATGTCCTAAGTTCCTATTACACTGAGAAATCAAAGGTAACAGTCACTGCATTATATGAAGAATAGACATTGTGTCTTGATTAGTTTTTATACCAAATAGTTACCTCTAATACACCTCAAATTTGGAGAACAAGAAGTTGATAGTAACCCTTGTTATGGGCTATTTCTGGATGTCCCCTCAAAGCCTCATGCACTCATAGGTGGGCCTTTTGAGAAGTGATTGGGTCACAGGTGTGATATTCATCAGTGGATTAGTCCCTGATGAGTTCATGGCTAACTATAATGTTGGGAGGTGAAACCTGGTAAGAGAAAGTGGGTCACTGCGAGTATGGTCTGGAAGGTTTTATCTCTTCCCTACTCCTTTAATTCCTGCTCTGTTTCCCACTGCAAGCCATGAACTGTTTTCTTCTGCCATGCCCATCTGCCATGGTGCCCTGACTTGGAGCCAGATGACTCTGGATTGAAACCTGTCTCTAAGCTGTCAACCAGAATAAACCTTACTTCCTTAGACTTCTGGGTGTTGGGTATTGTGTCTCAATTACAAGAAAGTAACTAAGACAATCCTCTTGGTGCCTGGCTACTCAAAGTGCAGATTTTGGAGCCACATCATCAGCCTCACCTAGAAAGTTGTTCGAAACAAACAGTCCTTAGCTCCAACTTGAAACCCCCAGGTAACTTTTATGCATGCTAACGTTTGAGATACCAAAGCCAACATTTCAGGGCCACTACAAGATTTAAAAATAAGATAAATATATTTTAACTATAAAAAAGCAAATGTTCCCATATTAAAAATTAGTGGACAAAGCCTTTTCTCACTATCATGTCTTTTCTTTGTATCAAGGATGAACATTGCTCACACTATGTCAGATTATGTAAGTGCTGACACACTTAGGGAAGAGGTGATATTGAGTAGTATGTTGGTATCACAGGCTTGGCTGCAACGGTTGGTGAATTTAAATATTAGTTTCAACACAGATGAGCTGTGTGAATGAGGTAGTCCCTCACCTACTATATGGAACTGATGATAATACCTACTACAGATCTCCATGGAGATTGAGATTATAATTAGCACTCATGGTAGGCTACCTGGGAAATAATGCGAAGGAAAAGGTTTCTGACTATTTGCAAATTTGAAAACACTGGTTTTAGATCTAGTCCAACTACTGCTTTAGTCCACTCCTGTACTCAATCCACAGAGAACATGATCAGAAACTTCAACTTTCCTAGCAGAAGGGCATCTTTGTGTAGGGGTCAGCCTGATTCCCCATGGAGCTTGCCGAGGCTCAAAGATCTACTCTCCAGGGGTGTTCAAGGAGAACTGGCAACCAGCCTCGGAAAATTCATCCACACTCTCTTAAAAGCCTGAGTGATTTGCTGCAAGAGGAGAAAGTTGGATATATGCTATTTTCATTTATTCTTCAAAGTATTTCAAGTTGATACTTGATTTAAGTTTTGTCTCCAAAATATTTACTAAGGTTGATTACCTCACTTTCCTGTTTCTAGTCCTCCATCATCCTAATATGTATACTCGGTTACAGTCTTTCATATTGACTCCACATGACTAGCTGTTGTTAAATTAATCCATGCTGATTCTTTGAGAAGTGAGAAGACGAATTTGCCTTGCCATAAAAAATGCAGCTAATTGTGTCAGATAATGAGAATTATATAACTCATCATACCTACTTTCTTGTTTCGGCTGCTAAAATGTTGAGATTAATGAGCTGATTCGCAGTACCTTTATTGGTTCAGGTGGTCTGTATATTTTCTATAACATCATATTTACAGACATAAGGGACACTTATTTAAGTAGAGAGCTATATTATTGGTTCATAAGACTATACTGTAAAAAAATGATTATCTCCAAATTATTCTGAATATTAATGAAATTCATTTAAATATCTGATGGATTCCCCCCTTTCATAAAGAAATGAATAAAAAATATCCAAAAAATACTTTCTGAAATAAAGTAGAGGGGGTTCATTTACTCAACATTATTATTACCAGTGATAATAACTGAAAGAATGTTGTTCAGTTCTAGAATACACTGATCAATGGAATTCAGGAAACAGATTTAAGTATTTTTAAATTAGCATAATAATAAGGTTAAATTTCTAATCAATTGATGAGAAGATTGCAGTAGTTAAGCATATATGAAGAAAAAATAAAATTGAACTTCTATCTCACCCTTACACAAAAGTAAATTCCAGATGGATTAAAGACTTAAATATTAAAAAAGAAAACATGTCAGCACTCTGAAATTTTTATGTAATTCTAAGGTTTGTAAAGATGTTCTAACTATAATACTAATGAAGAAAAAAATAAATAGATTTACATATTTTACTATATTATCATTAAAAATTTCTGAGAAAAATTAAATTGAAACAAAAAGAAGTATAAGTTAAATCAAGAAAAAATGTTTAAAACATAGCAAAAGATTACTAGTTAAATATAAAGTTGTGTAAAAAAAGATAAATATCTGATAGAAAAGTGCTAAAATTGATAGATGTTTCACAAGAGAGCACAAATTGACTTATAAACAGATTTTAATACTTCTATTTCACTAATAATTGAAAAAACAGTTAAAACAAGGTCTTTTTAAAAATGTTTCTCAGAGAGCCGGGCGTGGTGGCGCACGCCTTTAATCCCAGCACTCGGGAGGCTGAGGTAGGTGGAGCGTTGTGAGTTTGAGGCCGGCTTAGGCTACAACGCAAGCGCAAGGCCAGCCTGAGCTTCATAGTGCGACCCTGCCTCAAAAAAAAAAAAAAAACCAGGGCCAGGAGTTTGGCTCAGTGCCTTAAGCGCCTGCCCTGGCAGGCGTGAGGTTGTGAGTTCAATCCTCGGTGCCGCAAAAAAAAAAAAAAAAAAAAAATGTTTCTCAGATTATGGTTGAGAATTTGGAGAAAAGATAGAAGCAGAAAAAATATAGAAGACAATTAAAACTATTAGTGAACTAATACTAGTACTAAAATGTCTACTCATGAATGTAGATTTAACAATCCTAAAGAAAAAAATATAGTATTAGTTTTTCTTTAGATAGTTTAAAAGATTCATACTTTCTTTGGAAATTATTTTTTCATTAAAATTTGTATTTTTAATATAGAATTACATGCTATATATTTTAATTTACAAATTTCTCTTTATTATAATTACCATCCCTTTTTCCATATATCTATATATATCTATATCTATATCTATACATATCTGTATTTTACCATTTGTTTTCTACCTAATCGACATAGACTGAAGTTTGTTTATTTTATTGGCCTATTCAAAGAAAGAACTCCAGGGTTATAAACTCAATCATTTTCTACTTTCTACTTCAATAATTCCTGCTTTATTCTTCATTAATGTCCTTGTGCTTTTTCATGCTTCTTTGGTTGCTTTTAAATTCCGCATTCAAAATGTTTAAGAAGATGGAAATGCTAATTACCCTGATTTGATCATTACACAGTGTATACATGTAGGAAATTATCAACCTCTACCCCATAAATATGGACAATTAAAAAACAAAACTTTGAATAAAAATAAATTCTTCATTCAAATACTTAGTTCATTAATTCTTCTTTAATAACAAATGTACTCCAATTTATGAATTTTTCTCTGCATGAATTAATAGCAACAACCTGTAAATTTTGGTGTGCATTTATTTAATGAATACCTAAATGTTTTAGTTCTTTGACAAACATTTTTGAGTAGTGTTTGATACTTGCATGGTTGACATTGTTTACATTTTTCATATCTAGTTTTATTGCATCACCATCAAAGAGTAAATATTCAGACTTTTGGGGCCTTTATTTAAACTTTCTTTGTAATCTAGGATATAAGCAACTTTCATAATTTTTTTCTGGTGTTTGAAAAATACATATTCTTAGTAAGTGACAGATGAGGTTCCATAAAAGTTTAAAGTAGATTATTGATTATAGTATGTAGCTCCTCTGTGATTTCGTTTTATCAAAGTCTTAAAAAACTACAAAAAGTACAAAAACTTAGTATGATTTCACTCATTTACACCTGGAATTTCCAAATTTTTTTTTTTTTGTACCGGGGATCAAACTCATGACCTCGTGCCTGCCAGGCAGGTGCTTATGTCACCAAGATAAATCCCAGGCCCTATTTTTTGAGACAGGGTCTCACTATGCAGTTCAGGCTAGCCTTGAACTCACATCATAGCCCAGTCTGATCTCAAACTCACAACAATCCTCCTGCCTCAGCCTCCCAAGTGCTAGGATTAAAGGCATGTACCACTACGCCCAGCTTTCTGAGATTATTGACTTATGTATTTCAATAATGTGTTAGTGAACATACACGGGGTATAATTGCTATAGGTGCCTTGTGGAATGCACTTTTTAACAACATCAATGTGTCTTTTCCATGTCTATTTTGATGTTACTACCTCAATTGTTGCATTTTCTTATTTTCCTTTGCCCTTCCTGCTATGCTTTTCCTTTCTATATCTTTTATGTTAGTTGTGTCTCTTAGAAGCAAGCAGTAGCTGATTTTAAGATTCTATTTAAAAATATTTGTTGTTAACAGTGATATTTTATACATCAGGTTTATTGTAATAAGTGGTAACATTTAGTCTAGATTTTGTCATCTGAATTTACATTTTTATGTTTCTTCTATATAGCTTTGTAATATTCTTCAAATTTTGTTGAAATGATCTTTATATGTAGATAGTAATTATTTTGTAAATTTTTGACATGTGTGTTAATTTGAAAACCATGCTAATGATAATGAAATCACTCATTCACTCCAGTACTGAGAACCTACAGTGTGTCACACAGATAAAACAAATTCTACGCTAAACAAAACAAACATGGTTCTTGCTTTGGGGGTACTTTTCTTCTTAGTGAGAAGAAACAATAGACAAACAAGAAATGTTTCATGCAGTGGTAATTACTGTGCAGTGAATTAAAGAAAACTGGGAAGGTAGCTAAGGTCTCTCCACCCGTCTGATGAGATGAAACTAGTTGTATAAATATCTTTCAAGATCCTCTTGACACTAGAGAGGAAATCACTAGTGCAAAGGCTCTGAGGTAGAAAAGAATTGATGAGATTTAAAAAGCAACAGAAGTTAGAGTATATTAAATAGTGGAGAAAGTGAAAAAAATGTGGTATGGTTTAGATAAGACTTTATAAATCACAATAAGGACTGTGGATTTGATGTGAGATGTAAAGTCATTGGAGGATTTTAAGATTGTGAGTAGGTTTTCTGTTTGTTTAAAGGGGAAAGAGTAATATAAACTGATTTTGAATTGTAAATGGCTCATATACAGAGTTGTGGGTTTATACTTCAGGAGAATCAACAGCAGATTTGGGTATATTAGGATATAGGAATTCCAGGATTTTCTGATGGATTGAATTTGGGGAAAGGAGACCAAAAACAGAATCAAGAATATCTTCCCCTCCTCCAGCAACTGGTAGATCGTGGTGTTTACTGAAATGTAAATGATGAGAAATGATAGGTTTGATAGGGGGTAGAAGACTCATGAATCTGTCATTACTTTGTTTTCTTTTTTGTAGTAGTGGAGACTGAATTTACTGCCTTATGCATGTTAGGAAAACATTTTACCACTGACCTACATCCCCTGTCCATGAGTTCTGTTTTGACAAATTTAAATTTGAGATGTCCATTGATATCCATGATTGATGTCTATTAACTGGGTGTGCATATTTAAAATTGTGTGAAAAATGCAAAATAGCAACAGAAGCAGGGTTTGTTACATCTTTTCATAATTGCAGAATGAAGGTGTGTTGACCAAAGGAGGCCAACAGAAGGAGGTTATGCAATTCTATTTTCAGGATATAATATAAACTCCAAATTTCTGCCTGTTGGTCAATCTCTTCTCCTTTTCCAGTTCCAATACAGCTCTTCTCATGTTATCATTTAATGGGAATTACAAATAAAAAATCATTAAATACCTAAGCTCTAAGAATTATCTTGAACTATCTGTCCATAGAGAAAAGAGTTTATTTGCCCAACACCACACAAGTGCTTGAGTTTTCCATATGCAAAGAGGCTCAAGGTAACACGGTTAAATACATGAATGAAAGATCCAGTAGATGAACCTTAAATAGTTGTAGCATCAACATTTTCAACAATTGAATTTTCAACAGAGAAGGAAAGGACAAGAAGGTCTTTTAGAGTCACCAAGCATCATGCTCTGGTTCCACCAGTCACTGGTTGAGCAACCGTGAGATAGTTATCTAGCTTCTTTTCTTTAATAAGAGGATAATAATGGGCTACTGTACTACTATTTATAATATCTAACAACTACTAGTCATAAAATAACAGAATTTGCAATAACCATCTTTCTACATGAATGTAAAGTTTGAATGCAACGAAAAGCACTCAGCACAGGGCCTAGCATAGAGCACAGATCTAATAAATATTGATTCTCCAAGCTCTTCCCTGAGCCCCAAACTTCCAGGGTTTCTGGGAGCCTCCTGTGAATGAGTTCAGGGGAAGAAGGCAAGCATTGTAGTCAGGGATGTGGGCGGGGGAAGTGCAGCTTCCATGGCACCTTGTAAGCTAGAGCCAAGAGTATGGATTTTAACTTGCATGAAAACAGAATCCACTGGAGAGTTTTGGACAGGGAAGTAAAGAATCTGGTTTATACTCAGAATTTTATTTACATCTATAATCTCGCATATGTAACAGTGCTCAGGATAGGTAGTTTTTTAATAAACCTATCTAAATATCTATATTTATAAGCAATTTCCTAGCAGATATCAATCTCATTTCTGCTTGTGTTCTGGGATAACTTTTCATAGAAGTTCCAAAGATGCCTGTTAAGTGTGGCATTAATGTGATATCCTCCCCATTCCAGCCTACTCGCCTCCTTAAGATATTCTCTACTCTCTCTCTACATTTTCATCAAACTCAAAATATACAATTCAGCTGGAGCTTGAAATTTCCAGCAAGCTAACATGCTCCAGAAAAGTGCCCATCTTTTAGATAATAATCAGTATTTTGGCCTTACCTAATTTGTTTCTTAGTAAAACTTTTCCTCACTGAATATTTCTCAATAAAAGATCTGACCATTTCTTAGCATCGTCCTTTGGGTTTAAGAAAGGGAGGGGGAGCAAATGCGCACAAGTCCATTTGGTTGTCATAGAAGCTCACGTGGAAAGTAATTATCCCATTATTCATCATATTCCTAAAGCTCTGTCTGGAAAACTGCATGCAATTTTTGGCTCTTTCTATATAAAAAAGGATTGCTAATTTGGAGAGAATCCAAAGGGTAGTACTAACGACAAAAGGCTTGGAAAACATATCATTAAAAAGAGTCTAAGAGAATGAAGCATGAAGTGCCAAGAGATCAGATAACTGATAGAAGTAAAAAGATTTTAAAATGTCATGTGGGAAAGAAACCACCTTAAAAGAAAAAGGATTCATTTTTCTTAGTCCAGCACTTATATTGGTAGTTTAAAAAGAAGGAAAATTAAACTGTGAACCATGAAAAATACATTATGTCTAATAATATGCTCAATCTGAAAAAGTAGCAGAAATGAGGAAAATAGTAAGATAATATTGGAGGACTTAGGGTACTGCACTAGCCTTTCTAAATATCTCAGCAGTCGTATCTGGAGCCAAAAGAAATCTTTTAAAACCATATGCTAGCACAAATGAGTAGGATGCCAATCAATTATTTTAAGAACTTCATGCTCACTCTGTTTTTCCCAAATATGAGGAAGAATGACAGGCAGTTCTTACAGTTTTGTGAAGACAGCATGGATACAAATAGTTTTGGATATAGACAGTTTTGTAGAGACAGCATGGATACAAATATCTAATAAAAGTTGAAATGTTGGAGAAAGACTGGCTGAATATGGAAAAATGTACAAATTCTGTCTCGAGCCTCTGAATTTGATTCTTAGAGTACTGCTTTAAAATTAACTCCAGGGGTCTAACTGGGACAAATAAGCGGACCAGTTAGAGTCACCACTTTAATAAAATCCTGCCCCAGTATATATTAACAATGAGAATCCACTTGTCCTATGAATATTCATTACCATAAAACGTTTCAATGGAAAGTAAACGTTTATTCAACCACCTTGCTGTCAAACATTCAGATGGCTGCATGCCTTTCCTTCTTAATTTTTGGCCTTGGTTGCTTGCAGAAAGCTAACGTTTCAGATTTATAAGCCCAGCATTCCAGGCACTTCACACCAGACCTTCAGTTTTCTCTCCCACTCTCTGTTTTCTCTCTTATGTGTTCCACCTGCAAATTCTGCTCTGGAAATATTCATGACCCTCCAAATACGCCCTTGTGTTCTTCTCTATCAGGATCTTCTCTCTCCTTCCACACACTCATCCTCTCCAGTCTCTGTTGCTGTTCAGGCATCTCCAAACGTCCTTCCTCCTTTATGGGATACCTGACCTCAGTTTCCCTTTTCTTCTCTAATCTTGTCTTCATATCTCAAACTTGAATGATAATGCTTATTTATTTGTATTCCCTGTCCAATACTTGTAAGTTTGCAACAGTCAATACTGTGTTTTATTCATTAATATTTTTGCACTGCCTAGCAAAGTATCCAGCACAAAGCAGCTATTCAATAAATACCACCAGATGAAATCTAAAGTAATAGAAGAAAGTCACTGATTAGGAAGTAGCAACATTGACTAAACTTGTCCAGTTAAGAATACGTACTTTAAAAGTATGGTGTAAGTTTCTAAATTTACACCATTTTAGGAAAATTACAGAAAACAATGTATGTGCACTTTAGAGAATTATAAAAGAGAAAATTGAAAAAGAATATATTATCATCGTTACTTCACCATTCAGAGAAAATGACTGAGAAATATTTTTATTTATAAATTTCCTCCTAATTTTTATAAAGGGGTTTCATGTATTTGTTAAAATACTCTATGTATGTTTTTCAGTCAAAAGGTTATTAAAAGCTATTCTCAAATATTTTTAATTATAATGTTAAATCATATTTGATTTAATCATTCCCTAATTATTAGACATTTAAATTGGCTTTCTTTACTTTTCGTTTTTTTTTTTTTTTTGTAGTTAAAATAATTCTATGCTGAATGTCACCAAACAAAAGGACTTGTCTTTTCATCTTTTTTGAAAAATCGTGTTTTCAGGGCTATTTAAATTATTACTTTTTGCTAAAATAATCTAGCTTGGTCTTTTAATGAGCCCCAGTGTTCTTGTGTTCTTCAATTCTGCTGAGATAATTTCCTGTCCATTGGCTCTCTGCTGCCCTGTTGACATCAGTTATGTTCTTGGCTTTTTATACTGTCCAACTTGTTTACTCAATCCTTTTCTCTGGCTGCTTTGATAGGGTCTAACAGACGCTCTCTAATAAAGCTGGATAAATTCCATCTTCTCGGGTCATTAGCTCTTAATTGATAAGGCTTTGGGGAAGATTTTTAAATCAGTTAATACAGAAATAGTCTTATTGATCTTACACAGGATATTTTTTTCTTAAAATTGATTATTTTAAAAGCAGTGTCACATGCATTATCATATTAATTCTTTTAAAATATAATAATCAAATGTTATTAGTATTTTACGGATGAAGAATCTGAGGCTCTGAGAAGTCAAGAACAAATTGTATTAGTTTCTTGCTTGATGCTGTAATAAATTAGTACAAAATTAATTCCTGACACAACACAAATTTGCTATAATTCTAGAGGTCTCAGTGAGTAAAGTCATGGTATGGCAGGGCCATATTCTTTTCTACAGCTCAGAGCACAATCTATTTCCTTGGCTTGCCATTTTCTACATGCTCTCCACACTCCTTGACTTGTGACTTCTTCTACCACCTTCAAAGCCAGCAATGGCTGTCTGAATCTTTTCCACATTATACAACTCAATCTCCTCCTTTCACTTATAAAGTCTCTTGTGTTTATATTAGTTTTGCCAAGTTAACTCAGGATGAACACTCCATTTTAAATTCCTTAACTTAATCACATCTGACAATTTTATTTTTGCTGTTTAAAGTAACATATTCCCAGATTATGGGGAATTAAAATGCAGGGAAGGCATTATTCTGCCTAACACAACTATTCAAAAAGAAGTAAAAGCTAGTTGAAATAATGTGATGTTGCTACATCACATTAAGCAAAGTGAGTTGAGATCACTATAATTTAATGACCATAAAAGCTGCGATCCATTCACCTGCTTAGAAAAATCATTCTCATGCAAGTGTGTATTTGTGAAACCTACAAGTATAGGTTTCATTAGCCATATATTAATTTATTTGCCCAAGCTGAAATTTACATTTATTCAATTTGGATAACTTCTTACCCTATTGTATGGTAAATCTGAAACTGCTGTGTCTCTAAATATACCCAATAAAGGGTTTTTAAAATTACATCCTAATTGTAAAAGCATGCTTACTGCTCACACATTGGTGTGGATTAATTAGTGTAATTAGCCATGCATATATAACCACTGCCCAAAACGTCCCCGACTGCTAAAAAGCAACCCGCCACATAACGCCTTATGGACAAAGTTGCGTGGTAGGGCCAGGCACCTGGTGATTTACTTCTTTTGCATGGTTGTCAGAAAAACAACCAAAATTTTGGCACTTCAGATTTCACATTCTGAAAATAAAGACGAATTATAATAATTCCACATTAACTTGGCTCTCACCTGTGAATGTGCTTTACTGGTAAATATGGAGTTTCTTCTTATCTAGAGTTAACACCAATGTGACCAGTGTTAAACGGGGAAATCATTACACAGCCTGTATATTAAGGTCACTCAGTCTGGGTATTATTTTAAATATCTCTGTGAGTTTATTTATTTATTCTGGACATAAGTCCTTGGAAATGGGAATTTCTCTCAAGTAAGAGTAGAACAGGGGTCACTCCATAAGATGAGCACATTAAAATTCTGTGTAATTTCATTTTGAAGTCTCAAATTACCCAGCTCATAATTTGTGGGGGATCCAATAGTATACTTTCAGGGTAAGGCTTTAAACATAAAGTAATATGAATATTAATTATAAAAGTCTTTATATTAAATCTGTCCATTTAAATACTTTAATGTACTAACTTAAGCCAAAATATTTTTCCTGTAAGTGCCCTTAAATCTTTTCCTCTAAAAAGCTATATCTTTCATTACTTAAGATTCATTATCATTATTTTTATGAAAACATAGGCATTACTTTTGTGAAAAAGTCAAGTCTTTAACAAAGGGCACAATTATCCATAAATAATAGCATATTTTAAGTTTTTTTCATAAGAACTTTTGGAGTAATTTCCTTCTCTCTATTAAGGAACATAAAGAACTCTGGTTGTTATTTTTTAATTGCTTACAATTTACTATTTAAAAATGAAAATATTTATTTTTAAGTTAATGAATTATCAGAAAATTATCAAATGCATACATACCTAGAATAGAGAATATATAGGGATAAAAGGATGTATGCACAACTAAATATGATATTTTGCTATTTGGAACAGGTGGACCTTTCAAAAAATACTCCTAATTATTTCCATACTGTTGAAATTATTTTAATTTTGCATCTCAGCAGATACATTTGTATGCTGGAAACAGGTGTTCATCAAAAGACAGTGATAAAGAGATGTTGCAGTCGGGGCTTGGAGCCTAGCCCGCATGGTGTGATGACAGATAAATTAGAAAAATCCTGCTAAACATCTCTACACTTCAGAAGGAGATTACACCTTTTTAAAAAGGCAAAACATGTGGTTCAATTACTTATTGTCTTGACATGTGGTTATGATGAAAGACGGAGTCTTAGCCATCAATAGAGCTAAACTAACATCCCAGATGGGCTTCGGAGAGGGGACTCCTGCAGCAACCCACCTGCACAAAAAGCAACTAGAAAAAAAATAAAGAAATGCTTTCCTCTCCATCCCCAGTTAAATTTGTTTCTTTATATTAAACAGCAATTTTAATGAATACCATGAGTTTTGGGAAAAATAACAGCAAAGAACTTCTGTTTAAGTGATAAGGAGGGTTTGGGGGTGAAGCAGGTTTTGGGGCTCTCTACAGGACATCCTGTAGGTTTCATGTGAGTCCTGAGGGTTGTGACAGGTAACCACCAAGTCCACAAGAGGGAAAGCAACCTAGACCTCCACAACACACAAAACTACATAGATAGCATGCTGTGTGACCTTAGAAAAGTCACAGAACCTCTCTGGGTCTCATTTTCTACATTTACAAGCTATTGAATCATGATTCCTTTGATTTTGCTACAATATGTATATAATTTTCTCAATCACAGTGTATATAAAGTAAATGCCACTGAGGAACAGCACAGAGAGAAATTCAGTGGGGACCAGCATTTTGATACAAACCATTTCTACATTCATTAGTGACTAGAGTACCTAACATGTCTTCAGATATTCAGTATTAGGATATACGGTAGACCAGAAGAATTAGTAGTGAGGTAGTAAGTCTGATGGAAAAGAAATAGGGGGGATAAATAAGAGAATTATAATGTATTAATCATTTATATTATGCTAATTTCACAGTGAATCCAACCAGTAATTGTGAGGTTGTTATTACTGAATCAGTGTAGAAAAAACTGTATCACGCTAAGCACTTCAGAACAAGTCCAGGGAATGGATTCAGAAATGCCATGCTTTGCCATGGTTCTCTCCCCGCAGATATCAAAATGACCTCCATCCCTTGAGCTAGACTTTGTCATGTGTTCCAAGTTTTATTTTATTTAATCATCCTGACAATCCTGTGTACTAGTTGGCATTGTTGATTCTACATCACAAATGGGGAAACTGAGGTTCAGAGAAATAGAATAATTTTCACAAGGTCTAGGAATAAATGATAGAGCTGAGATGATAGAGTAAGTACTTATAACCACCGCAGTAAATGACCATTAAAGGCTCAGATTAATTTATGCAAGGTCACACAATTAGTTACCAAAAGTGGTGCAATTTCAACCCCACCCTGTCTGACTCCAAAGCTCTGCTTTTTTGTGACTTTTCCAACCAGTGTCAGAACTGAATATCATCTAGCCGCTCTCACAATGGAAAAGTAAGTATGTGTTTGGTGCCTACTATGTGTAATGCACTGTGCCAGGCTTGACAAGAAATAAGGAAGTAAGCATCATTCTCTCTAATCCTTAGAGGTTTACTTAGCAACTTGAAGGAATCAAGATGCACTTTTTGAAACATTTCAGCCAACTGGTAAGAATATAGGGTAAAGCATGGAAAGAATCTGTAGAGAAAATGGGTGTTAAACAGCATCGGGTAGAGAACTTGCTTTGGAGTGAATGGTCGGGCAAAGCATGAAGGAGCTACTGGGTGTGAGGGCGTGGTGGGACCACAGAAAGGTGATCATTGGACTGGAATGGGCGATGCCACTGTCATCTTTCCACTAGGTCAGTCAGTCAGTCAGCCAGTCTGTCTCTCTGTCTCTGTCTCTGTCTCTCTGTCTCTCTTTGTCTCTGTCTCCGTCTCTGTCTCCCTCTCACTCAGAACTAAATATGATGGGCTCCAAAATATGAAACATCTTGAGCACCACCGTTATGTCACAAGTGAAAAATTCCACAGCTGACCTTGTATGATGATTACAGGCAAAATCCAAACACTCTAAAAATAGTGTATAAAATCATCTCCAGTCTTTGAGAATAAGATGTTTATGAAAGACAAGTAAGTCTTGGGTTTAGACTTAGGTTTTGTTGATTTAGATGACGCTTGTCTCCTGAGGGTTCGTGTGTTAGAAGACCAGTGCTCAGTGAGGAGACATTAAGAGTGGATGGGGCCATAGCGAGTGAGGCCTAGTGGAAGGCCATCAGGTCAATGGGCTGTGCCCTTGGAAGGGATTCATGTAGCTCCCCTCGGAACTCAGTCTCCTGGCTTCATGCCTCTCTACGTGATCTCTCCCTAACTTATGTGCCCTTGCTGTGATGCTGTACAGTGGGAGGTCCTCACCACAGCCAAACTGATGTTGGCACCATGCCCTTGGGACTTCAGCATTGTAAGCCAAGTAAATCTACTTTCTTAGTAAAATATCCAGCCTCAGGTATTTCATCATGTAATAGAAAATATTCTAATACAGATCCCACCCCCAATATGTCTCATTACATATATGCAAATATTCCAAAGTCCAGAAACTACCAAACCTAATACTGAGATATGAAATAGTTCTGGTCCCAAGAATTCTGGGTAAGGTTTACTCAGCCTATTCTGAGAGCACAGAATGAATGGAACAAGGGCATTTTGTAACATGTAAAAATTGGAGGTGCAATTGAAAGTTATGCTGGGGACAGATTTTGTACTTTGAATGCAAAATTTGGCATGGAAACATTGAAAACCTTTTTGTGTGGGCTTTCTTTAGTTGTTATACATATAGAAAATCTTTAGCTGGTTTTCACTCTACATGATATATTAAGCATTTTGGCTATTCTTGTTATTAAAATTATTCAAACTACTTAGAAATTTAAAAGTTAATATTATTTAATGTTATTAAAATTATTTGATCTTTTATTGACTGTGTTATTCATGGATGTTCAAAATTTAATTTAGTTCCCTTACTGTTATGGGAAAATAACTGACTTTGTGAAGCTAATGGAAGCTATGACAGACACACCAAATTCTGCAGATGTATTAATATCTTCTACCCATGGTTTCACTTTCTGTGGTTTCAGTTACTAAAACTCCACCATGGTCTGAAAATATTAAATGGAAAATTCCAGAAATAAGCAATTCTTAAATTTCAAATTCATATGCCATCCTGTATAGCATAATGAAATCTCTCACTGTCTTCCACCATTCCTGGTAGGAAGTGATTCATTCTTTTGTCTAGTGTATCTCTTCTGTGTATACCACCTGCCCATTGGTCACTTGGTTATCATCCCACGGGTCCAGGTTACTCCAGCGATAGCAAAGCATTTGTGGTCTAGTAGCCTTTATTTTACTTAAAAGTGACCCAAAATACAAGAGTACTGATGCTGACAATTAGTATGTGCCAAAGAGAAGCTGTAAAGTGTACATCCTTTATGCATCATCTCACATAGTAAGAAGAATAAGTATAGTACAGTGAGATATTTAGAGAGACTACGTTTACATAACTTTTACTATAGTAATTGTTAAAATTGTTCCATTTTATTAGTAATTATTGATAATCTTTAAATGTGTTTAATCTATAAATTATACTTTACAATTTATATATGTATAAAGAGAAAAAGTACATATCTTTGTACAGTTTTGTATTATCTGTAGCTTCAAGCATTCACTAAGGGTCTTAGTATGTATCTCATGGAGAGAGGGGGTCTAGTGTAATTTCAGGTGTTCAAAGATCTTTTCAATTAATAACCCTAATTTGATCATTTCTCAATGTTAGAAATTAGAGTAATTAATTTTTCACTATTATGACTGTCAAATAAAATTCTTACATGAAAGCTTTGCCTGTATTTCTAACTACATATGGGCCCCCATTTAGGATTTTCTGACGTTATAATGGTGCAGTGGTGATATGCATTCGGTGGAAATCAAGCTTCGGTGTTGAAGCTTAATCTTTCCAGTGCAGTAATGACACTCCTGCACAGAAGTGACAGCAAGCTGCCGCTCCCAATCATCCACCAGCTCTTGAGGGAACAACCAGTGCTCTACAGTCTACCATGCTGCTAAGCTATGATGTTCAGTATGTAAAACATATTTCAATTTATGATATTTCAATATATCATGGGCTTATCAGAATATGACCCCAATATTAGTCTAAGGACATCTGTATATCATTACAATGGATTCCTAGAAGTGAAAATTCATGGTAAGAAAGCATGAATTTGTCTAAAAGTTTCAAGACATTTTTTGCTATTAGTATGGAAATCTTTACTTTTATATTTTTTGTTCATTTTATTTACAGCTTTGGTAAGTTTTTTTGTTTATTTGCTTGTTTTTTGGTTTTTTGGTTTGCTTGTTGAGACAGGGTTTTACTATGCAGTTCAGGCTGGCCTTGAGCTCACTTTGCAGCCCAGGCTGATCTCAAACTTGCAGCAATCCTTCTGCCTCAGCCTCTTGAGTGCTGGGATAACAGGCACGTGCTGCCACAATCAGTTTCAACTTTGTATATTTTTAACAAGAACTTTCAGTGCTGTTATTTGCACATAATGGTTCATGATTATTTTCTCCTCAGAGTGCGTTTCTTATTCATATAAACTAATACTCAGTCTCATTTGATGACTTTTGTCTCAAATTTAACACTAATTTATGTATTACTAGAGTCAACCTGCTTTTATTTTTACCTAGTAGCATACCTGTTGATGTATTTTGTTATTGTTGAGGGTAGCTTTTAACTACAGAAATGCCCATATTGGGTTCCTATTTTGTTTCAGAATTTGTATTTAATGTGACAAGGTACAAACTTTTTAGAATCTACCTTTACTTTTTGTTTTTAAATTGAACATTTAAAAAAACTGGTAATTCTATTTATATTTTTGGAAGATTTTAGCAATAGTTTCCAAGGGGTTTTTGGAAATGCTTGACCCATTAATATATTATTTAATACCTTTGAACATTTAAAAATGCATTTATATATTCAATATATTTGGATCCTTTTTAAAGTACTGAATTAATAAACCGCCTAGGTACAGAAATAGAAAGTTCAATCTTACGTTTTTAACACAAGTAAACTATTTTGTTGCCAATACTATATTAAACTTTATTTAGATTTCAACTTTAAAATTTAAATCTAAACTCAGTTTACCAAGCCAACAATTTAAAGGTTATAATAAGCCAATGTTAATTGATTGTAAATAAATAGACTTACACTAAATTAACTTCAACATGCAACTACATCAGGTACTAAACACTGAACACAAAATATTCATGTGTTATGATTTTGTTCATTCTCAGTTTTCCACACTGAATTTTAAATTTTTTCTGGGGTCGAAGTGGGGTTGAGATATGTATATCCAGCAACAGATAACAGCACCCACAGTAATTAACTGAGGCTGCCTAATTGAAAGTTCTTCCAGATGGAATAAAGTCATTCATTTATTCTGGGAAACTGAGGTCACTTGTAGTCAAAGGTGTTTGCCACGTGAGAGAGCCACGCCTGCCTGGCCAAGTGATTCCTCTCATGGGCCCAGCTGTCAGATTGCACCTGCGCTCCTCTTTGTGGCCTCTATTTGAAATAAAAAATTGAGTTATAAAATTTAATTGGTCTTGTGCATGGACCCCATACCGCTGAGTTCAAGTTTGAAATATTATCTGCTTTATCATGCTTGGTAGTTTTTGTATATTACCAATCATTTTTTTATGTCTCACATTTTTTTCTCCAATAACTTGGAAAATATTCATCCTATTTTTATTTGATTACTGACTGTCTTTATGTTTAAACCACCCTACACACATGATACATGATTTTCTCCATAATGAACAGCATCTAAGGTTCATTAACTTTTCCTTTCCCTCAGTCACCCATTTCCCTCTGGGTTTCGATTATTATTATCATTAGTTGAGTAGTCACACTGTAGTCCAGCTTTGATATTTCCCAATATTTATACTTCATTGGTGACTTAATAGGAACCCAGGGAGAGGAGTAGCAATGTATGTGTCCTACTGACCATTTTGCCAGCAGACCCATGTTAGAGTTCTTACTGTTGCCAAACTGCTTTTCAGAAAAGCTATACTGATACACCGAACATGACAGTACTTGCCCAGTATGTTCACCACCATAAATTATTAATTTTAGAACTTCTACCTATTTGATTATTATTTTCATTAGCAAATCTGTAGAAAAATAAAGTTGTCAAGAGCTGCAATTCCAGTGATCTTTCCCTATTATGGTCACTCATGAAGAAACCCTTGTAAACTGAGTAAGTTTAATTTAGGGTTTTGCTGTAAATGTTAGCAATTAATTTCCTAAGTGACTATTTTACAATCTTTTCTACTTTCTGAGACTGTACAAGATGTGAGAAAAATACACTGTGTGTTTAAATTTCAAAATTTATTACGGTAAAAGACACATTACCATCGATTCCCTTAAAATACTTTCCCTCACTTCAAACATACTTAAATCATCATTCTTACCACTTTCTGAAGCAGCCACAGCTATCTTTTAAGTTGCATGGCTATGATGTCCTTTCATAGTCACAGTTTGACTTTGGGGAGGAGCCGGAAGTCACACGATGCCAGACTCAGTAAATAAGGTGGAGGAGGACACACGTTCCCGTGAGCCTGCCTTTCTCCTGGTGCTCAGCAGCAGCATTCACTGCATTTTTGATCGCACTTCATAAGGACGTGAAAGAGGACTTCCAGAATCGATACAGAAAGTAACAAGAATGACGGATAAGAGTGTTTGAAGTGAGACGGAGATATTTTGAAGGGGATTAAGGGTAGTGTGTTTTTTTTTTTACTATACTAAGTCTTTTAAATGTAAACATTCAGCATATTTTTGATCACCGCTTGTGGAGTCAGAAAAAAAAGTTGTCCACTGGATGGTGGTTGCTTTTAACACCAAGAATCAACACATTCACTCTTAGTCACGGAACACTGGCACCGGGCTACACGAATTCGCATCAGGTAAATAAATTTGTTAATCAGTAAATTCATGTTAATAGAAAACTACAGTCACAATAACTAATTTGTAAAACCTGCAGTCCTTGCAAATATCATGATAAGATATATTGGCCTAGTGGTGTTCTGCAAATAGGTTCTGATTTGCAAAACTAACCAACACAATAGTGATCATTTCGTATAAAAATATTCATATCAGAAATGTTGACTGGAAAGATTGAAAGTCATTCACCTAAAACTAATAAGTAAACAGACATGTCTCCTTTATAATACTGGGTAGTAGTACCCAATTTAGCAGTGTTCCTTGGCATTATTATTGTGCATCAGCAGAAATGACTTATAATAAAATTTAGCTACCAATTTCCTTGACAGATAGAGGAATATATATACATTTCTACATGAATGGTACAGACAGGACTAGCATTTCAAACAGAAGGAACAGCAAGAGCAAACACCCGAATGCAGCAGAGACTTAGGAGCAGGACGTTAGCCAATATTCACTCGCAGTCTAGTGAATCATACAAGAGGCCTCTTGTCACGCTAACTTCAATCTGATAACCACAACTATGAAATCAGGTTTTTATTATTAAACCAGGCTTGGGATAGAATTCCAAAGAGAAAAGGATGCATGCTGTAAGTTCTCAAAGAAACTATGCAGATATGGTTTAATGAAGGCCTCAACATATTTTAGCACAGGTAAGAGCTTCAAAAATGGCCATTCACTTACTTTAAACCAGGTAAAGCATAGTATGAATTATGTAATATTTTGTAAATACTCTTTGATAATTAATCAATTAATGATAAAAACTGACATTGAGAGACCATACTCATAAGTGAAATAAATCAAACTCACATGTATAAATACCGTATTGTCTCCCTAGTATAAGAAACTGAAAAAGTATACGCGATCCAAAATTTACAATAAATACTGTGCAAGGGTAAGAAACTGCTCAAAGAGCAAAAGTAATTGGGAAAGGGAAAAGGAGGAAAAAAGGAAAGGAAAAGGAAAAAGACATAAATTTGTATATATGTATGCATAAGATAGCTCAAATGACTATACTACTAAATGTATTAGTTATTGAAAAAGAATAGCTAATACTCATATGATTAGATCAATTTTACATGTCTATATCTGTTAACCTAAACAACCCTTTTGAAGGTAATGATATGTAATATTGCAACCATTGTCAAATTCCTATCATCTTGTTTTGTAAACCTATAATGTTATTGTAAAAAAAAAAGAACTGACATTGATAGTTTATCCTACTCCAGACTCATGCGTTACCTCATTTTCTCTTTATAATAATTCTATGAAGTAGTCCCTCATTTTTCCTCTGCTAGAGATGAAAACAGCGAACACCTTGTAGCTAAGAAGTCAAAGACCCAGGATTTGAATCTAAGCTGTTTGATTCCAGAACACATGCCTTTAACTGGTACTCTGAATATAATAATGACAATGCTAACTTACAGACATCACAAATATATTTTATTTTGACATAAAGCCATCCATTTTTAAAACATGTCTCTGTATTTACTTTGCCATCATTGTGGAGCTGAGTATAAAATCTTACAAGAGCTTTTAGGCATATGCCGCTCTCTTTCTCTCCACCCCACTTCATCCAGGCTCAAGGCCATCATGCTGAGTATCACTCCCATCACATGACCACAAATCATGATGTCCAAAATGCAGAAATACGACTTTATGGCAAAAACATCTAGAAAAAGAATTTTTTCCTCTAATAGAAATACCTATAATAATGGCAAAAGAAAAGCAGAAAATTATGGGTAAAGTAAATTACTTTTCCTTTGTATAAACACTATTTTTCCAAAGCCTTGTCAGTGTAAAAGCCCCTCTTTCAAATCATGAAAGTCCCTTCACCCTCTTTTTAATTTTGCCCTTTCAGTCCTTCTCCTCCTACTTCATCAAAAGTCAAAGTTACAAAACCACCTAAATTAACCCCTTTCCCACGACATTATCATTCCTAGTTTCCAGGAGTTATTAAGCAACCCTAAATACAAACTGCCAGGGATGAAAGAAGAGGAATAGAGGGCATGGTAAATAAGAGACAGATATGAAGGGAAATGCCACTGAAATGACAAACTCTGTATGTCAGTGGAGGGAGGGCTGATTTCTTTATTCCATAAAGAGCTCTTCAACTCTATAAGAATAACACTGATGGCCCAACACAGCGACTGGCATAGGACATGAACAGCCTGTTCACATCAAAAGAAAATGAAGTGGGTTTTAATTATTTGAAAAGATACTCAACCCCAGTGATAATTAAAGAAATGCAAATGAAAATAATAAGATACAGCATGTAACTTTCAGGTTTAAGGAGAAATACACCTAGTTATGGGGAAATAGGTCCACTCATTCATCATACTCAGAGCACAGCCTAGCAGTATTTGTCTGCATTCAACATGGACATAGCCCACGACCCAGTCATTTTGTTTCTTGGAATACTGTAGAGACTGCGGGCACATTTGCATCATTGGCCCAGGGATATTATTTATGGGAGCAAATCCCTGAGAATGTCCCAGATGTTCTTTAAATCACACCAAGTGCCATTGAAATATTTCTGGAGGGTCACATGAGGAGCTGGTCAACATGAGGAGCTTCATAGAGAATCCACAACCCGAAGTGGAAATAGTGACTTAATTGTCTTCACTCTACACATGTTGGCAATTTTTAATTTTTTTGTGTCTATAATTTTTATTTACCCAATATGTTATATTTACTACCAAATATCCCCTTCTAACCTTTTCAGATAATGCCATATGTACAATGGAATTGGACTCTTGAACATGAATAGTCAAATACCACAGAAGAAAGCTCATAAGGAAACCTTAGGTAAAAAATGAACCAGAGAGAGAAAATATCTTGGTTTTTACATCATCTTCAAAGAACTGCATTATTGTTCATCAGATAGAAATAACAAAGTTTGAATAGAAGCTTCAATTTCTATCTATTCACATTAATGTTAAATATTGAATTTTGTAGCTAAGGAGCATGGGATTGAAAAATACAGGTTATACTGAAAAGGTTCTTATGATACAAATCCCGATTCAATTTCATATAACTCTGGAAACTGTAAAATTGCAGTGTTTAGTGGTAAGACAGGGATACAAGATCTGCATCATAGCTTTGCACTTATTAACTCGTTTATATTGGACAGGTCATTTCAGTGTCATGGAGGCTCAGTTTCCTCTTTCCTCCCCTTTTCTTGCTTTCTCCCAAAGCCACTGTAAAGAAAATATTGCATAACATAAATGCGCTGTTAATAGTATATGACAGGTGGTAGTAGATATTTTAGATGTGGGTATCTCTATCTCTGTAAAAAGTTATTGACAAAGTTTATAAATTACTCATGGTGGTAACATCTTAGTCTCCTAAAATCCAGAAACCTTAAATTTCTT
Organism: Dasyprocta punctata; assembly: GCA_004363535.1. Taxonomy (NCBI): domain Eukaryota; kingdom Metazoa; phylum Chordata; class Mammalia; order Rodentia; family Dasyproctidae; genus Dasyprocta; species Dasyprocta punctata. Next base: position 127,718 of record RJWM01000933.1, read on the forward strand.
CCATTTCTCACTCTCAAAATCAGCTCTGATTCAAAGACTTGACATACACATTCACATAAGATAACATTTAGGACCGTCAACTACTTTTTGATTTCTGAAAGGGAATAGTTTGAACAAACAAGTCCACTAAAACAAAAATTTTAAAGATGCTTTTGGAGGAGAGAACCAAGGAAAAGCAGCCATGAAATTTTCAATTTCCTTCACAGAACAGACAGTTTTAAGGATTATAAGGATACAACGAGAGGTTTATTTCAGGTTGTCTCTGGAAATAAACCTCAGGAATAGATGTTAAATTTGCTGAGCTTGTTCTGTTTCCTAGTCTGTGTGATAACTTCCTAAAAAATAAAGACTGAATTTTGCCATCATAATATTAATAGCACTTTGATGCTGCAGTATCAGGATTTGAATGGTAATGGTAATTTAATAATAGTTATGGGAATGACTCAAATTGTTTAATCCACTAAGTGACTACAGTCATTAGAATTCTTTAGGCTTCCTCTATCTGATCAAGAATACATTTCTATTTTCAAAACACTAACATTTCAAAACCTTGGTTAAAGCTGCTGTTTGTAAGGCTACGATACTTGAGACACCATCTTCTTATCTCTACTACTATGCAACATAAGACTAGTGGTCTTATATACTCCTCATGTTTGCCAAACACATTACACAGAAGATCATAGTGTTAATTTGGAAAGGGTAACAGTTTTATGGCATATAAAGGACTGAAAAAATTACCTCTAATCCTTTTGGGAATCACAGAGGCAATAAAGTGAAATTGAGTGCAGAAAGACTCACATTGTAAATCCATTTACTACCAAACCTTGTTTACACAAGGATTTATTTGCGCCAGTAACTAGTTGCCATAGCTTAATAGCACGACTTTACCAGAATTTCATTTAAAGAAGTGTCTGATATTTTTTCACAAATAGTGTTCAGTTGATTAAAGCCTAATTACACACATTGAATTAAAGGTGTGAGTACATAATAAAATGTTCCAGCTAAAAGGAATCTGTGCTGATGTTTGATTTCCAGCTAGTAATTTGGCTGGGATAAAATGGAAACAAGAAAGCAGAATTGTTTAAAAGGTGCAGCTTTATGACAACATGCATTTCTAAACTGGAAAAAGAAATAGAAGGATAGACTGCACACTTTAAATATGGACATGCTGAAATCTAAAACAACCTTCTCTATTATTCAACATTTATGATAATAATATAAACCACACTCACGGAAGCCAACAGCAGAGAAAACATATTTCCATTTAACGCCTTTAGATGATCAAAGCATCAGCTTAATATAATCAGCTGAAATCCATTTATCTGAGAGCTTGCCATTGCGCCCAGGGACTGCTTTCCCTTCCAGCCCTATCTATTCTGGAACAGGTGCTATAGTAGTAAATTAATTAGTCTGTGGAGAAACACCTTGTTCTCCATCTCCACAGGCCTCTTGTGGGTCAGGGCCTTGAGGACTTCGCCATCTGGGCAGAGTTTCCCCCAGAGAACAATCAAAGCCTACAGACTGCAGCCTACCGAGGAAGGTTCAGATGACAATTAACCTTATTAGGCCTCATTTCTTACAGTTTATAGTGTGTCAACATGTTGGCTCCATAAATAATCTGCTACATCAAATAAGTAGAAAAAATGGTTTGTCCCCTTGTGAAAAGTTTTAAAGCCTTCTGGAAAAAAAAGAATACTATTTAAAAGAAATGGTGTAATTTACAAATACACAAATGTTGGGGCTATTGAATAGATGTTAGATAGGCTGTAGATTTCAAATAAAGTTTATGAAAGAATTATCATGCATTTCTGTCGGATGTAGCTCTGGGGGTAGGGAAGACTTCAACTTCTTTTCTAGTCTTCCAAAAATTTACTCTTTGAGACTCACTGTCTCTTATGTATGTGGCCTTGCAACATCTGGCTAACCTAGGAAATACATGTTTCTTTAAAAAAAAAAAATTATACATTTGCTCCTTTCCCTAGCTACAGTTACAAACATAAGATCCTGTTGTCCTGGGAATACAAAATAAAACCAATCCAGACAATTAACATCCACAACTTGTCACTAAATCAACAGATATTTAAGCCTACACTTTTAATCAGGGCGAGCTTAATTAAACACTTCACAGATGACTTTGCAGCCTGGCACCAAAAAGAGAGAGAGAGAAGAGAGAGAGAGAGACAGAGAGAGAGAGAGAGAGAGAGAGAGAGAGAGAGAGAGAGAGAGAGAGAGAGAGAAAGAGAGAGAAGAAGAAAAGAAAAGAAAAAGAACAGGGAAAAGAAAGAAAAAACAAGCCCACTTAAAAAAAAAAACTAAGTATAATGTAAAACACAGTTTACTAACACGATCACAAAGATTCTTGGGGGCGATACTAAGACTTATTTATGCTGTGTTCCTTAGTTGTTGACAGGGTTAACTGGGGCTCACCCTCTCCTTAATTTAATGACATAACTCAGAGGAAAGGTTTTAAACTTGGGAAAAGATGTAACCTCCCCATTGACATCTCCCTCTTTGCAGCTTCCTTAGACAGCTACCCTGAGCCTCTCCACTCTCCACTGGGTTAATGATGTGTTTGGAAGCTCACTGACAGTGTGAACAGCTTTGTCTTCTCACAAATTCCCTGTGTTGATTCACATGTAAGTTGGAAATATTTGCAAACTCAAACTGTTTTACATTAAAGCTGAGGAACTCATTTGATTTTGCCTACAGATAGTTTGGTGGGATTAGAAGTGATGAAAGGAAAAGAAACTTTTTATAAAATGTAGCTTTATAGGTTTTTTTTAAATAAATAGCAGCAAATGTGATTCCACCAATTGTTCAAAGTGAATTTCCACCAAAGTTACCTTTGGAATTCAGATATGTAATATATTTAGCTTGCAATCTCACTGGTCATGCTATAAGGCTTTTATTGTGAAAGTGCATCAATGAAACTTTGAGACCTAATGAAAACTCGTCTTTCTAATTTTGAAAAGTTCTCTATTCCCATACCACCCTGAATGTGTATGATCTCATCTAATTTTGGTCAACAAAAGGCTTGCAAAAAGTAAGCATAAAGGAAGTATCTTAATGCATATACTTAATTAGTATATGACTTTTTGTCATTAAATATTTACACATTAATATGTATAAATTTGCATCTAACATTATACAATTATTAACTAATTACAGTTTACTATATGGCTATATATTTTCAAGCATACTTGTGATGGAAGCTTGGAGTAATTCACTGATAGAAATGTTGAGAACGTCAAGCTGGGAGTGGATTATTTATCTGGGTTCTAGGAAAAGGTTTAAGAGCCTCTGACAAAACAGTGCCCTCTAGTGGATATCCAAACTCCCGGAGTCAGAGCTATTCTTTCGCAAGGAGTGGGGTCTGGAGTTGGGAATCTGGGTGCAAAAATATGTCTTCCTATCATTAAAAGCAACATCTACAGTAGCCCAAAGGCAAGCAGAGCATCCCTCATTCATACCGAAAGTGTCATCTGAGAACCTATCATGTGCCAGCTAAAAGTTAAAAAGCTGAAGAGAACAAAATCTCTGCCCTCAAGAAGTTCATAGATTAACAGAAAAGAAAGAATACAAGAAGAGAAGTAGAAATGGGAAAGGAAGATAGATCTTCAAAAGAAAAAAAAAAGGAAAAAAAAGAAAAGAAAAACAAGCATTTTCATTTGTGCTCTTGCTGAAAAACACTAATGCCAACCAACCAACCAAGCATGGAAGTAGTTCTTGAGTACCTGTGATGGGCCCACCCCAAAAAATGAGCTGTTAAAGCAGCAGAAGATACAACCAGATCAACTCTGTTCTCCACAACCCAATATGCTTTTGCATCACTGTCCTTCAGAAAGAGCTCAAGATTTCAAACCAAAAGGGCCAGGTCTTTCACAGTTTGATGAGTCCTCAGGATAGAGAGAAGGGATATTTCAGAATCTGCTCTTCTATGATACTCTCTCCATGAGATTATTCCATGGATGCCAGACAGTGGTGACAGCTAGGCACTAGAGGAGTAACCTCAAACTTGAGACTGCACATGATCATTAATCAGACACCTGTGCATGGATGTCTCTTTCAGCATTAATCATATTCAATTTGTATCTTGAGCCCTATAGAGCCCATCAAAGTCTATGTACCTTGATGCAGTGCCACATGTGCATGTGTTACTGTATTCCACAGAATCATAGACGTCCATGCTATTTTAAGAAAAGGAAAGTAATGGGGCTGCTGTGGTCAGCAATCAAAAAAGACAAAAATCCAAGACAGTAAGAAAAAAGACAAATGGCAAATATAACTGTTAAGTTTCTTCTATCATCATCCAAGATAAAAAGCTTTCTCTAATCCCTAGTCTGATTAATTATCCTACTTCCAAAGTAGCTTCACTGAACACTACAAATATTTCCATTACAACACTTGCTACATTATAACTTCTTGCACCTTGTTTATATACCAGTCACCTTTTTAATAGACAAATTTATTAAACATCCTTGAAACCAGAAACCATGTCACTTGTCATGCCATTACTTTCCTTTTATTCCTAGAAAAACACCTAACATAGCCACTCAGCTAATATTCACTGGTAGAGTTACTACTCAAAATAAGTAATACTTTGAAAGGAATGTATTATATTATTATTCATATTTTATCACATAAGTAGAGTAAGAAAACAGTTTATACATGAGAAAATTTAAATATGAAATTATCTAATGAAAAAACTATAGCCTTGCTAATAGGACAAAAGGGATTTAAAAAGTACCATTAAAAACTTACTTAACATGCAAAGATAAATAAAAATAAGAAAACCCAATATTGGCAGGACCAAGGGAAATCTGGCATATTAAAAAAATAGACATTACTGTGAATATGATTCAATTTTAGAGAAAAGCAATCTAGGCTGGCATTGTTCAGACTACAGACCTAGGAGTTTTGAGATTTTATCAGAATAGAAGGAAGATAAGATAAAGAAAAATGGACACAAAATCTCCTTATTGACACTTCAGAGTTATAAAAAAGGAAAAAATAAAAAGTGAAATGACAGAAGACAGCAAGAAAAATAGAAAAGAAATTTTAGAAAAGAGAATGAGAAGGAAGGAAAGAGGAGAAAAGTGAAGGAAGAAAAGTGGAATAAAAAATAGATAACTAGCATAACAATATACCAACGTATTATATAGTTAATTAAAAGATGAATAATATAAATGCATAGAGCATATATACATACAAATACACACAAATATATATGTACATAATTAGCATTTATTGAGTATTAGATGTAAGTTGGACACCATGCAGAGCTCTTCCTACATTCAATCCTTGTAACAACCCTGCCAGGAAGGTTATTTTGCAGTGTCTCACAGCTTAAATTTGTACAAATAAACCTATTTCAGAAAAGCAAAATACATACTAAACAGCACTAGAAAACACTTTATATATCAAAACACAATTTTACTAATGTAAACATTTAGAATACAATGCCCATTAAAAATATTTCTTACTCTAAATAATAAATATTAAAAACAGTTTCTAATTTGACTGGAGACTTATCCAGCATTCAGGGAAAAATGGAACATAAGACCACTATCTAAAATGACCAATTTGATGAAGAAAAATTACTGTAGTCTTGATATATAAAAATTTATGGGGTTTTTGGGGGGGGAGGGCATTGCAAGTTTTTTGCCTTCATCTCTGAAAGTCTTGTGGTCTCACAACAGAGAAACCCCAAACTGTCTCCATTAACCTCTGATCATAGCATGAGGTGAAGGAGAATCAGCCCAACTGAGAATATTTAAATATTCTCTCTGCATAAAAGCTGTTTAGCTGCTGGAATCATTTCCTCTTGCTGTCCCTGAGCTAAAGAAGTGGATCGATCAGCAGGGGAGGTGAACAGATGCAGCTGGAGAGGAAGGGAGGCTCGGGGGAATCACATTTGAGCAGCCATGGGGGATGAGACACGACAGAAGAGAGTTCACAGAAGCAGCTGGAAGAACGGAGGAACAGAGGGAAGGGGCTCAGTGAGTCAAAAGCTGGAGACAAGACGCACTCAGCGAAGCTCACAGCTTGCAATACGCCCTAAATGTCTGCACAGAGTGAGGAAGACACTTACTCCCAAGGGGGACTTGAGTCATTTCCTCTTTTCCATTACAGCCTGTGGAAAAATTGAACACACATTTCAATCTTTCATTTGTCCCTTTTGGACATTCATGGCCTCTGTGAACAAGGCCCACCCAAGATACATAACCCTGCTGGCCATTCTTGTAATATATCCTTATTTCCCAAAGGGTAAAATCATTCATCTCTATTAAACTGTGCCCATGAAAAATGTCAGAAAATGCCCGGTATTTTCTCTCTAAGCATCAGGGACTCACTCACACACCTCCTTCCATCCCCACAAGTGACTGCTACATCTGGCTTCTTGCCATTCAGGGAAATTCAAATGACCTAGAGTCAGGACTCTTGAAAGAGAATCCATGGCCAATAGAGAAATGAGAATACACTGGGTAAATAAGATAAAATAACAAATGCACACTCCTTAGACCTTTCAGTAAAAGAACAACCTTCCGGGAAAAGCTGAATGCTGTATATTTTTGGAAGCCACTCTTTATTAAAAAAAAAAAAATTAAGCTTTTTTATTATTACTGTTGTAACTCAACAAAGAACAAAAACACTCATACTTTGTGTACATATTCACCCCTGGAGAGAACTTTGAAAATTAACATAATGATAGTTCTTTTGTGTAATATAGGACTCTACTGGCAATTAATACATTTTACATTTATTATATTCTTCAATTTTTATAGGTGGAACTTTAGGGAGTACTTCTGCATATCATTTAAATTTCTCCATCAGAGATATAAAATGGTCTTTAGAACAATTATTACTGCACAGACACATGCATTAAAATGATTTTTTATGGTTACTCAGTCATATTTTGAGTCTATAGCTCTTCTAATGCCTGACAGTACCTTCAGCACCTAGGACAGTGCATTTTTACCAACCCATAGGTATTTGAAGTGATTAATGGTAGCGTTTTTTGAGAGGGAGGACTCTAATGCAGAACTCTGCATATTTCAGGAGAATCTCAAAAGGCTGGCCTTGGAGATTTACAAGTACAAAGTAAAATCACCCTTTAAAAAATTTTTAAATAATAAACTATTATGCCAGTCCATTTATCCTAATTGTAGGATTTTTCATTCTTCTTTCTTCTTCTCCTCCTCCTCCTCCTTCTCGTTTCTCACCTCCTCCTCCTCCCCCCTCTTCCTCCTCTTCTCCCTCTTCCTCCTCTTTCTCCTTCTTTCTTGGTACCCTCATCTCAAGTAATATTAATGTGAGCAGCACATATCCAAGCATAAATACAGGTTTATTTTTAGGGAACCTTTCTCCAAGGGATTTCATATAAATTCATTTTACCTTTTCTTCTCTCTGGACCAGTTTACTAGTACTATTCCCTTTTACAAAGAGCATATTAACAAAAAGAGAGACAGAAGTTAGTATTTATTGTGCATTTAACATGCGCTGAACAAACACTGATACTTTTTTTCACATTATCTTACTCTTTATAAAAACCCTGAGAAATAGTTCTTGTCTAGATGAGAAAACAGATGCTCTGAACCTTTAAATTGCTATGAGAGGTCCAAGAGATGTAAGAGCTTTTAATAATCAGGACAATCATTTACTCATTTGTATGTTCTCTCTCTCTTTCTCTCCTTTAAACACACAGAAGACACAGACACTGTGGTTAAAATGAGAACTACAATGAAACAGTGAATGCCAGGAAACAACACACAACATTGCCTGGATGGCAGAGGCACATCTAAAATCATAGAAATAATGCATCATCTCATGAAAACCAAGCTCAGAACTGTCAGATGAGAAGTCTTGAAAGTCATCTTTAGATAGAATAATTAAAATGTAGAGTTTTTAGCTCATAGGTGAGATGACACTTATGCATACTTTTTAAAATGAGGTTTTATCACTTTCTCCATATTTCAAAAGAAAATGCAACACACAAAAGTGAAGAACTTGTGCTCTGGGCTGAGTCCAGTCTCCATATTCTCCTGGTTAGCACAGGACTAATAATGAGTGGATGACTTTCCATGGCACTGTAGAAAAAAACACAAGAGTTCTGTCTGCCTTCCATGGCCTCCAAGAATTCTGTAAACATTAAACATTCTGTTTTAGGAATGACTCAGCATTGGATTGAGTGAATAGAGCTGTGTAACTTTGCCTAAATTGCAGTCTGTGCTCTATCACCTTCTATTTGTGTAGCTTTGGCCAAGTTATTTAGCTTTCTAAATCTTGGTTTCCTCATCTCTGAAACAAGGCTAATAATAGTGATGGGATCTACTTAATGTATCTGACATAGTTCAGTCATGAGAAAATGTGTTAAAAGTATGTGGCACATGGTAGCACACATCTCAGTGACTATAATATGGGAATGACATTGATGGTGAGGGTGGTGGTCCTTACTACAGAATTCTTCCAGTTACCCTCCTATATATTCTGGGACATAAATGTAGGTGATATTAATGTCATAGAGGAGCAAAGCTTATATCCATTTGCTCAACGCATGTTACAGGTACTTGCTGAGTTCTACAATGGTCTGGCTTAGTAAGTGGCAAAGGATGAAGTCCTCATTTACACACAAATGGAAATAAATTAAAAGTTAAAATGTCATATTTGAACCTTAGTGGCAGAAAGCTTTCACCTAATGTTGGGCTTCTTGTCAGTATTTTATTTAGCTCCTCCAAGCCAGTTTGGCAGATAAGATCTGACATCCTGAAATGTTCACGGCAAGGATGGAAAAGCAGCAAGATTCTTTCATGTATGGCTCAGGCCTGTGCAGTTCCTTTCCAGTGACTTCCTACTGAGAAATATGCCTTGGACCTGTCTCTGAAAATTTCAACCGGCTTCCTTTGAAAAGACAATGTTTTTAACTTGTTGGATTTTGCCATATTTTTACTGTCATATGCTTCCCCCCTTGTTGTTCTATATGCTTTTAATTCTGAAACCTTTCAGAGCAATCATGCTAGCAAAGTATGTAACAAGTAAATAAATATCCTGACCAGTTTAAACAATTTTATAAAGGCCTATTAGTATGAGAATAGTGTGACAGAAATCTACCAGCTGAATTTTACATTTTATTAAGTAATTCTGGTAAAAGATTTTAATCTGGTAATATATGCCTGGTTGTAGGCATTTTTGTATATAATTATGAGTGCTCAGTAGGTCCCCATGAGTTTATACAAACCCACATTGAAAATGTATGCATTCCAAATTAACAAATCAAGAAGCCTGTTTACAAACAATTAATTTAAAGATGAAAGTACACATATTAGAATAATACTCTTGTAAGAATGCAACAACCTCAGATTCAACCTAACTAAGAAGACGTGAGTGAATTCATTCTGTTACTGCATTTCTCACTCTCGTGGCTCTCTGCGCTGAGTTTTGGCTGTTGCGCCAGCCCTTTCTGCAGTGGGATAATAACTGATGGCAGGCTGACACACAGCCCAACAAGAGCTCCATCAGGAGGTCTCCTGGGCCTAGGGATCAGTGTGCTTAAAATATTAGGATTTGATAGAGTTAACACTTGCCCTTGAGCAGATGGTTTTGAACATTCTGTCAACACTGCCAGTGATTACTGCAAACAGATTCTTCGTCCCAGAGGGACGGGAGTGAAGTGCTTTCTAGCTCGTGAGTCTCATCTAAGAGGTGTAAAATGTGTCATTTCCAGGGTCTTCACTCAGCCGTGAGAAGTGCAACTGGTTCCCACACTGCCCAGCCAGAGCCTGGACTTAATCAAAAGCTTCTGCCTGGGTCTGGGGGAAACACAGACCTGGAAGAACTTCGATTTAACCTGGATCTTTTCAAGGTGTCACTAGAATACTTAGGGTTTATGAATTTCTTTTTATAACCTCCCTGAATGAAGACTAGCAGTGGTTAAGCCTCCAAAAAAAATGAATGTAAGCAGTTTGAGAATGGGGATAATATTGGAGAAACAAGTTGATACAAAGTTTCCAAAGTAGAAATTAACATACCTACCTGTATTTACTTATTTTGTTTGTTATTATCATTGTTATTGCTGTTATTGAGACAGGATCTCACTATGTTGTCAGTCTGGCTTTGAATTCCTGAGCTCAGACAATCTTTCTTCCTCAGCTTCCTGAGTAGCTGAGACTACAGGTATCACCATACCTAGCTCACTATTTATTTTTAATCTTGGCAAATTCATTGGGGAGGGGATTAGCTCTTTACATGAAAAGTAATACCCACTCATTTTGAGTGAACAGGTTTTCAGAATTGACAAATGAAGTAGTCAATGATGAGAGATCACAGAAAGCACCCTGAAAAATCCTCATTCTACAGTGAAACAAACCAGTAAGCCCAAAGAAGACAGCAGAACCACTGTAACATCGCTTTTCAGTATTTCCCAAAGGCCTGCTCTCTGCCTGCACTATGCTGTGAGGAGTGTCACTGGCTGAACAAAATGGTCTCTACTGCAAGATGAGAGTGACCAGAGTGCTGAAGGCAGAAGCTGCATTCACAGAACCTTTGTCACAGAGGAGCTAGAACAGGACCCCTTCCCCACAGTGACCGCAACCTCATTATTAGAAAATGAGGCACAAGAGGACAATCTCCAACTCCACCCTGTGCAGAAGGTGGTGATGGGTGCTGACAGCCTGATCCTGCAGCTGACCTGTGGCGAGTGACCCTGAACCACTTCCGCGCTCACACTGAAGAGGAATATGCCATAAGACAACCGAGCCTGCCAAGCTCAGCTCACAGACAGGGCTCTTTCTTAAAGAAAAGAAGAAGCAAGTGTGTGACAGGCAAAGCTTAAAGAGTCACAGATCCAGAGCCCAGTTCTCATGCTAAAGGTTTACAACTTCCCCCTTCATTATGTCATCTTGCTGCCATGTTCTGAACACCTGCACTATTAAATTCTTTTCTTGGATTTTTTTTAATAAGAAAAAATTAACAAAGTAAAATTTGTTGACAGTGTTCACAGTCAACGCAGTGGGTGTTCCACCTATGTGCTGTCACATTTTTCATGTTCATTTCTGCAGGTGCTAACTACAACAACATATGTTACCAATCTTAAATGTTTTTTTTAAACTCATAATTAAGGAGTGCTCACAGCTTGAAAAAAAATAATACAGGTGAAAGCAGCCTCTGCCCAAAGATTTTTTTCTTATTTTTCCTCTGCCATTTAGGCAGTGCTGAATGTAGCATACATAGAAAGGCAAGGTCTTAAAATTATTATCTATGTAAATAGCAGCCATAAAACAAATTTGTTACTTAATGCCAAAAACACTTGAGCTCACTTCTCACTTGGAAATCATCCTCTCTTGAATTTTTTTTGTTTCATTTAGTTTTTGTTTTTTCTTGACTCTTTACATTTCTCCTGCTTCTTTTAATAATGCATTTAAGTTTCTGGAAAATTACACAAACCCTCCAAAAAGAATTTGTTATGCTATACAAACTTCAAAGTTGTAGAGACATTCTCTAAATAGAATAGAACTCTTTGATCCTTTTATTACTTTCTGACCATATAAGATCATTTCTACATAGTTAAATAATTAGAAGAAAATCATTGTATTTTTCTCTCTATGAATTTCAGATATAGTTTTTTTCCAGTGGCCATTAGGAGACTCTATAACGGCTTCCACATTTCTCCTCAAGGGACTAGCGATGGGGTGATTGATGATGTTTTCAAAATAAGTATAATTGATTCCTGACAGTCAATAAAAAAGAGCTTAGAAGAGTTCTCCAAATACAACAAAGTATGGAGGTCAGCAGGACCCTCAGTCCTCCTACCTTTGTGTCCACCTAGCCCCTAACTGCAGGAAGTGTCCACACAGTCCACCTGCAGTCTTTACCCCACAGTCTTCACATAAACAGACAGAGAGAATGACTCCTCTTTCCTTGGCCTTTCTTGAGCATCCTGCCCAGTGTTGCTCAGAACTGCAGAGCTCCAACATACAACTCTGCTTTGTGTACTTGGAGGCAGTTGTCATTATATGTTATTATATTTTTTATGAACCTATTTGATTCTCTAACCAACATATAGGCCCCATGAGATCAGGAATGGTGCACCTGCCTTGTTAACATCTTGGCACAACGTATATGTTCAATAAATATTTATTGAAAAATTAATAAATCATTTGAAAAAGATAAACATATCTAGGCTGTTTCCCCTGAAGATTGTGATGGAGTAGATCTCATGTGAAGCCAAAAGTCTGTAGTAATAGTGCCTCAGGTGGTTTAGAAAGTCAGACAAATTTGGGAAATGCTGTCTCAGTGCCTTGCTATCCAGCGTGGCCCATGGGCCAGCAGCACAGCATATTCAAGGGGCTTGTGAGAAACGCAGACTTTCAGACCCCGGCCCAAGTCCATGAATCAGAACCTCTCCTAGTAAGCTCCCTGGGTGATGTATTCACTCGTTACATCTGAGCGGCACTGCCCAGCCACATGTACTTCCCAACCAAATCTTCCTTGTCAACATGATACACAAACGGAGCCAACATGATACACAAACGGAGCCAACATGATACACATCTGAGGTCTGGCGGCAGAAAAGTACGTGTTTGCAGTACATAATGTTTACATGCCCATGTGGAGTTGATATATGCACATAACACATCTTCATTTCTTTTTTCATCTCCTTCTCTTCTCTCCTTCCCTTCTTTACTCATCTCTTGACCTCTTTCCTCTTTGAGAACAATCCAGCTCCCTACTTCCTATTATCCTTTATTTTAAGCACATGTCTCTGATTTATTTCATTTGTAGAACACTGATTTTTTTTTTTGGTTTTTTTTTTTTTTTTTGAGACAGGGTCTCACTATGCAGTTCAGAATGGTCTTGAGCTCATTTTGTAGCCCAGGCTGGTCTCGAACTCGCAACGACCCCCCTGTCTTAGCCTCCCAAATGCTGGGATTACTGATGTGTACCACCACGCCTGGCCTTGAACATTGAACTCCTAGACCAACAGTTCTCATGCCATAGTTCCTAGACTGTTAGCATTGGTATCAACTGAAAACTTACTGGAAATAAAAACTTTTGGACCCACTTCAGTCCTCCCAAATTAGAAACTCTGAGGTTCAGGGCTAAACTGCCTTTTAACTAGCTCTCCATGCTCTATGCTAAAATGTACTAAACTCACTCCAGTAGGTTTTAAGAATCCAATGCTTTGCCCATACCACAAACCAACAAATAGGAATTTGTGGAAATGCCACCAATGTTTCAATAAACATGAAGCATTTTCAGTTCATACTGATGGCTGTCAAGACTGGGAACTACCAGTGCGGCCCACTACTTAGCTGCTGAACAACAATCAATCACCAAAAGAAATAAAAATCATTCAGTAAAGGGCACGCATGCATTGTCAGGTGATTTCATCATTGTGCAAGCACCATAGTATATTTACATAAACCTGGATAGTATGTCAGTCAATCATTCCATGTGGTCTCTTGATGTAACTGAAGGACATAGTGAACATGAGATGTACTGAGGTTGCTGCCAGCAGAACAGCACAAACTCTTATGGAAAACTTCCTTTTTTTATAAGTAAAGAAATACTGTTAAAATAGCAAGTACTGTTAAAATAACAAGAAGAAAAAAGCCCACTAAAATAACAAGAAGTAGAATACACTTAACACATAAGCCAGGCACATATTTATTATCACTACCAAGTACTGTATATTGTTCATAATTGTTTGTGCTATACTTTTACATAACTGATAGCACAGCAGGTTGGTTTACATCAGCATCAACACATGAGTAAAATGTTGCATGAGGATATTAAGACAGCTACCAAGTCGCTACAAAATAAGAATTTTTCAACTTTATTACTGTATTATGTGATTCCTGGTTGACAGAAGTGGTGTTATATGGTGCATGGCTATGCACTTGAAAGCTTGATTAGATTCTGACAGTGGTTCTCAGACTTCAGCATTTCTGAGACTCCCACCTAAAGGTCATTTGAAAACAGATTGCCAGGCTCCACTGCCAGAGTTTGTGAGCCAGAAAGTCTGAGATAGGACAGAGAATCTGAGTTTCTATCCATTTTCCCGGTGATCCCCACAGGGCTGGCCTAGAGGATATACCAAGAACCGTTGCTCCACGGTAATGTGGCTAAGATAATCTAAAGAAGTTCAATTTAAACACAAGTCTGCTTTGCCAAATTCTCTGCAGGACAAGCACAGAAATCAACTTTTTCCAGATCTGGTTCAGTTGTCACTGTTTTGCTCCCCAGGTGGCAGCCTCAGCACACTGTGCCCACTCTTTTCCGATGATCCGATGACCCGGGCTTCACACTATTCTCTCGCCAACAGCCCGAAGGCTCGTTTATCCTCCCTCATCTTCTGACTGCAGCACACAAGTTTTGTAGGGTCTTAGTAGGGCTTATTTCACAGGCTTTAATCAAGATAAAATATACATGTCTCCTAAGCTCTTATCTCCTGATTCTGGACAAGCTAAATAAAGCCCTTCCAACATGGTCTGGCTACAAGAGTCATAAGTCATTAAGAGTCACTTGAAGTCAATAGATCTAATACTTCTGACTAGTGTAAACTGTTCCCCCTCCAAATTTCTACAGTGAAGAATTAGAAGTTATAGGAGACAGTTGAGAATCAGATGGGTATAGGTTCAGATTGTGGCTCTGTTACTTTATCTGTTACTAAGATATACTAGTTGGCAACACTGACTGAAAGAATCAACCTCATAATCCAGTAGCACCAAAAAATAATTCATAATGTTCATTTATCTACTATTCCCTTAAAATGATTATACTCAAGCAGTTAGAAATTTTGAGGAAATTTTATTCAGTGGTGATAAATGAAAGGTATAATCTTTAAGACCCAAGACAATCAAAATAAAGCTTTAAACTGAAAATTTAGAGTGCAAACTCTTTTAATGGTCTTGGTTAGTTAATGGCAATTATTTCTCAAAATTAAGGTCTAGGACTTAAACTCCTTTGGTTTAACAAATATATAAAATCACAGAGCTCTCTGGCTCAGATACTGACCACTTCAATATATGCTTTTCTCCCTTTATTGAGCAATAATCATAATACCTCACCAAAAGAGTGCAGTGAAGTCTTAAGAGACTGATTTACAAAAAGCATTCCTGCTCAGACTTACACCTTCTAAAACCTGTAGCCAAAAATCAGTTTGCTTCAACCACTTGCACTGGGGCTAACCCCAGATATGAAGAGTCCAAATGTACAATTCAATTCACTGTCCCGGCTTGCAAAATATACTCCAGGGAAGTGAGGATGCAGACTATATATGAAGTGTAATTCACCAGTGATATATAACGAGTTCTTAGGAGCCCAAACTAAATCACCTGGAATTTTGCCAAATTCAAAAAGAAAAAAAAAGCCGCAACAATCTTCTTTCTGCTAAGAATAATTATGTGAAATGTTCCCAGTAGGGTTGCCACCTTATTAAGTACCCAATTGTGATCCACGGCTGCTAGGGACTGGCTAACAACATGATGAATGCTTTGTGCAAGATCTATAGGAAGGACAAGCAAAGTTAAAGGGATATGTTATTTGGAAACATAAATGCAGCTGAAGTTCAGGGGCTTCTTATGAAAGCATGTCTTTAACCATAATTATTGGGCATTACCACATTTCCATAATGCTGAAAACTGGTCATCACTATCTAATTTTGCTCTTCTAGAAATCTATGTCCAGATCTACTTTAAAGAGCAATCATATACAGCAAAGACACAACAAATTTAATTATTTTAATATTGTTTAAAACATCAAATGTCAATTACAGTGAACATCCTTTATGAGGCACAGTCTCTTTTTTTAAATTTAATTCATGTAATTCTGCAAGAATAAGGCTAGTGTTTTAGTCACTACAAAGGGTTAAAATTCAGATGCTGTGAATGAAATGTATAATCCGTAAGGCCTTAGAACATTAACACATATCTGCTCCTTAGGGTCCATCTTTGTCCATAATCAATTTCTTCCCTTGGAGAACATTAATTGTCTCTAATGATAGCTTTCCATCAATACATCCTTGATCTTAAAAGGCCTGTACAACATTTTCCTTTATTCAATCAAATCATCTCTACAATTGCCCCCCTTTAGTAAGATAATACCTTTTAAGCCTTGTATTTTAATATAAAAAATAAGAGGTAGCTGCAAATTCTAATGGAAGTGCTAACATTTGAGAACCAGGATGATGGCTTCCATTATCCTAAATAATGTTTGAAGATTACAGAAAGCGCTGTGTTTCAAAAGGTGGAAACTAATCCACCACTTTCAAATTATTCCTTGTATAAAAATCTGTTCTGACATTAGGAGATTTTTTTTTTGCCCCAGTGATGGCACTGTATATTTAAATATTTGAATATGAAAGATAATTTTTCAGCTCTGAAAAAGGCAAATAATTGCTATTTATAAGGACAAAATGCTGAATAATTCCGGGGAATTGAAGATTTTAAGCATGAAAACACTTTATTTTGTTGTTCTCCTGATAAGCCATTCCCACACTCTTCAAACCACCACAACCTTAATCAGTAGACACTAAAATTATTTAATTTCATGATGGCTTAAAAAACAGGAGAGAAAGGAAGTGACAGACCTCAGTCTCTTCATGACCCACTAAAGTATCTTGCTTTCCCCACCCACTTGCTTTCCTTGAACTTGATTTTCTAAAGGTGTGGGAATTTTTCTTTCTTTCTTTTTTTGGTAATTCTGATGGTTTGTTTCCATTCAATAGATGATTGCTCTTGCACTGCTTTACCTAGGAAACCCAGGACAAATCTGTGTTTCTCTCCATGGCCTAACAGCAGCTTCTACAGTGACTGCCCTAATATTTATAATAGGTAAGGAAACTTAAGAAGAGACACTGACATGTCAAAAGCTTCCTAGCCTACAGAATTCTTTCTTTGGGTAATTTCTGATTCAGTAGGAACACAGCAAAATTTTCATGCCACATATAAAGTGTCATTCTTATCACTGCAAGATTGGGAAGCTCTCCTTGCCACAGTCCACAGCTTACATGTGCACTTTCTCTCTTACTTACAAAAAAATCTGCCAGCATTCTAGGAAATAGATGAAGAGACTATATAGAATGTAATTAACTGCAAGTCCAGATGATTAAAAAAAACTGATTAAAAGCAAGTAACACACACAACACAGAAAAGAACTTATTCATTGAAAACAGGAAAGAGAGAGGGGGAATAAACAGAAAAATTACTAATTTATTTAAGGTTTCTCTGATAATATGTGCAATTCTAAGCACTAAATTGGCATCATAATTAAAATATTAATAATATTTCATAAATACATTGGCTGCAAGAAAATACCAAAGGAAATATTTAGAATTTGGTATGGAGGTAAAGGTATATATGAGGTAGATAATAACACCTTAACAAATATCAAGCCTAAACAAAACACACACAAAGTGAGACCAGTTAACAACCAAGATAAGAGATGAAAATTGCCACTGAAGCAGATCAACTTTATTCAATGCCCTGATAAGCACCTATTTGCTCTTCCCCATTATGCTTTCTTAGTATTTATAAATTATCATTTAATTATGCTGGCAAGTGGTAATTGTCAAATAAAGCTCAGATAGGCATAAGCCCTCAGGCTGCACATGACAGAAAAATATCTGTTAAAGCTGGGCTGATTCACATGCTTAGGAAATAATTTCCTTTCTTCTTTTTATCCTTGCCAACAAATTATATGAACTGGCACTTTGTGCTTTGTAGGCATTTTGAAGTCTATGCAGATTACAGAAAAGAAAAATTAGTTGTTTCAATATCTACCATTCCTAAATTATTCTGCTGATTTAAGACACCACGTACTGAAAGAACAAAAGAGTGCCAAAGATCAAGAAATTCAAACCTTCCTCTTCGTATAGTTTATGCTCAGGGTCGTTTTCAATTGAGGAAATCAAGATTTGGAGAATTATTTTACATATTGTATAATGGATTTTACATAAAGTAGGAATTGGAACATGACATTCATCCCATTAGGAGAGATACAGAAATCTTTTTCCTGAAGTCTGCTATTACTTAGGTTTAATTAGTACTCATCTATCCCACTTTTTCCGTATTGAGTATCATAAAATATTTTTGGCAGGTAGTTGCAGCACTTTGACTGCAGAGCATATACACAAATAAAGGATTAGAGTGCATACAAAGAGATAAGTTGAACATCAAGGGACTGTTTAATTTACATCTAACATTTACACAGAATATTACATTTTGGTTATATATGTGGAATCTCTTGTGCATGATTTTTATTTGCAAGGCTGAGCAAAGAAAATAGAAAATATCCTCCTGTCACTTCCTTGCTTGAGAGGGGTGGGGTAGAAAGCAAAATATACAAAATGTAAAACAAACTCAAATTCATACTATAAGCAATGATCATTACCCTCTTCTCTTTAGTTTTCCACTTCTCTTTCCCTCTTTTCAAACATCCTGGGTTGCTTTTAGGGCTTTTAAAGTATCAAGTTCCCTCCTGCATTAAGTCTTTATGGATGTTGTTTCCACCAGAAGGAAGTTTTTTTAAGAAATTAAATTCCTCTTTCTTCTCCACCTCCACTCTCCTCAGTCTACTTGAGTTCTACCCATTTGGCAGATTCCAATTCAAATACCCTTTCTTCAGAGAGCTTTCTCTAAACCTCTATTCAAGTTTATCTGGTGTAGTTATATATCCTCATAGTCCTTACTGTAGTTTAAGAAACAAGAATGATAAAAGCAAACATGTAGCCTTTATCATGTGCCAGACTACTCTATGTTTTAAATGAAATTTCACAGCAACCTTTTGGAGGAAGATGGTAAGACATGTCATCTTGAAACAACCTGTCCAAAATTCCACAGCTAGCAGTTAGTGGGGCCAGGATACAAACCCCTGTCTGAGCTCACAGTGTGTGTTCTTAGCCACTACTTCCTACTGCCGAATTTATGGGCACAATCACCTGAACACTATATGTCTACACTCCTTCCCACCCCATCCTCCATTAGTTTGTAAGTGCTGTAAAACCTGTGGTCTGTTTTGCTCAGGCCTGATCTATAAGAGGAGTTCAATAAACAATTATTGAATCAATGACTGAACGTTCAACTCAAAATAAACACATGGTTGAAAGGGATAAGAAGATAGCTGGATATCCTTGAGCTATTTTAGCTGCCACACTTCTTTACTGGGAGACCTGTCTACTATCTCATTCTAGGGTGATAACTTAGCCTGGCAGACAGACTTTCCTATATCTTTGCGTAAGTAGTATGCTTTTCTTTCTTTCTTTCTTTCTTCTTTTCTTTCTTTTTTTTAAATGGTGCAATTTCTTTAACTTTAAAGGTTTTAACTAAAAATAAAAGTGTTTTAAGTGTCATTAATATTTTAAATATATAAATTTTGTAAAGAATGATTTTACAGATGTTTTCTTTTGAGACTGAGTGGATATTAAGGGTAGTAGCATATATTTTAATGTAGATGCAAAAACACACCCCATTGCACAAGGAAAAAATGGTACATTTGGCATATTTTGCAGCCAGAATATAGGGTGCACCTTGGGTACAATCTGTGTATTATTAATACTTATTCATAGTGAACAGGAATGTTAACAATGTTTTGTCAAAATGCATAACTCATATTTAAATATGCAGTCTAGCCTTGAATAATTCAATTCACAGTACTCATTTGAAAACTTAGCCATTTTTCTGTTTCTGCTTTGTTTGTGCATACTTTTAGAGCATTTTTACTCCATGATGTGGGCTATTCAGCAACTGATGCAAATTTTCTTTTTAAAAAGGAAATAAAATGCTTTTTAGTAATCAAAACATAAAAACACAACCAGACTGGCACTCAGGAAACTGAACGTAACTTAACCTCAATTCAGGCAGCCCTTTTTAAGTAAGAGATGTTCTTGTGCAAGCTATTAATTGGGAATTGCAAGGCTAAGCTGCATTCATATCTTGGCATTCATAAACACTTTCTGAGTACTCAGGCATGATTTCAACTATTTCTTTATTCCCATAGGCACTAGTCTAATTCAGTCAAAAACTCTTGTAAAATAAGGTTGCCATTTTCCAAGAAGTCTTTGCATTCTCTTACTTCTGTATTACATTGTTTTGACACTAGTCCATACATTACTGTAGCATTCAAGCACTTTTCCTTATAATTATAAATTTAGCTTTTTAAAATTAAAGTATTTACATCTCATTCCCATAAAATTAAAACAAAATAATGCCCCTATTTGAAAAATTGAAGGCACAGAAAATCAGTTGCCTTGCTCAAAAAAAAAAAAAAAAAAAAAGTTAAGACACTGACCAATTACAAGCATTTTGCATTAAAAAGAGTGGGTGCTGTATAATCATATATTTACATGGTTTATTTGGAAGAGTACTGGACAATAGTAAGGTCATCAACACACAGGGAATTTTTAGTCAAAACTCCAGCATTTATAAATGGCAAATAATTGCTTTTCCCTACTCCCCCTTCCCCCTCTTCCTCCTCCTCCTCCTCCTTCTCTTCTTCTTCGTCTTCTTCTTCTTCTTCTTCCTCTTCCTCCTCCTCCTCCACCTCTTCCCCTTTCTGTTCCCCCTTCTGCTCCTCCCCTTCTGATCCTCCTCCTTTTCTTCTTCCTCCTACTTTAAAGTGGCTAACGCATAAAACTTTGAATGACCCCAAGGCCTATCACCCTGGGAAGCATCTTCTTACTCTTCAGAGAAAGAATAAGCTATGTTGATCATATAGTTTGAGGATTAGGTACATGGTTATACTCCAGGACTCTATTTCCTGATGATCCATATGTGGATATGTACTAGCTCTTTTCTGCTAACCAAAAGGTCCTAGGAATTTATAAATAAAATTGCTGACTGATTTGTAACAAACAGAAGATTTTGTGGACCATTATAAGTCATCAAAAAGGATATTTGGGAGTGAGTATAAGAAACCAAACTAATGTTTAAAAGAGAAGTTAAAGAAAATTTGTGGACATTCCTATGTGTTTTTCTTTTTTTTTCCAATATACTTTTTAAAGCCATGTTCTATATATTGCCAAAGATTTTATCAAGCCTTAAAAATACGTAATTCTTTGGAATTGCTTCTCTCCCAATTAAAGTCAGAGCTTTTAGTCTATAGGAGATAAATTATACCTGTTAGCTGGTCATTGAATAAGAAAAAGATTGCAGTTCTGTACAATAGAAATATAGTGTGAACCACATATGTGATTAAATTTTCTGGGAGCCACATTTAAAAGGAAAAAGAAACAAATGCAATTGATACTGACAAAATATTTTATTTAACCAATATATCCAAAGTATTGTCATTTCAACATGTGGTGGATATAACGAATGATTGAGATAAATGACATTTTTAAGTCTCTGTAATTAGTGTGCATTGCACATGGCCAGCACATCAGAACTCAGCCCAGCCACCTGGGAAGTGCTTAAATGCCTTATGTGGCTAGTGATTACCATTTTAGTCAGCACAGACAATCCATGCTCTGTTAATTGAATGAGTATTTTCTTCTTGTGTGTTTTAGGTTAACTAATGATGCAAAAATACTATAGTTTCTTATAAAATAAGTTTAGCAATGAATATATGTGAAAGATAAAATTGTTGCTACCAATACCATTAAAAAAGAAACACTTAGGTTATCTACATTAGTTGAATTATCTTTAGTAAGTCCATTTAATAGTGATTGGTAATGTTTCTCAGTAATGCTTCTGAATCTTCCAGCGAGTTTTACCTCTAACTTGGAAATTAAAATACAAATAGAAAAGTTCAGTAAAAGTTATGTGAGGTAAACCTTATAGTGAGGTTCTGTGTACAAAAAGTATGTCTGGTAGCATTTATGTTCTTCCATCTTGTTTTGATTCAAAAAACATAAACTCCATGAAGCTTCTAAAACATACTATCTCTAGTCTTTTGACACTCAATTTTAAAATGTTTATAGTTCATCTCTCCACTTCGACTTAGCCCCATCTTTTATTTAGAATGCCTTGCTAATTCTGTATTCAAAATGAATTTCCTCTTTTATTTCCATCTCCACACTCATAGATTTGGACAGAACCTTTTTCATCTGACCTTTCTTGGACTGTGACCATCTGTGGTCTCCTAGTCTTCAGTGTATATATCACAGTCCTATAAGAGCTACTCTCCTGAATAAAAGATTAGAAAGCATCATTCCATGTTTAGAGTCTTCTAAAGGGCCCCAATGCCCCCATAGGATATATATCTCAAATTCCTCAGTGTAGTTATAGGCCCACAGTTTATCCCTATCTATTTATCTTAAACTATGACATATAACGTAATTTAACCGAAATTTAAGCTCACTGTTCCATATCATACTGACTTTTCTTAACTCTGAAAACACTTCCAACCTAGGATGCCTTCCCAGCCTAAATTCTAAACCTCATCTTTGAAATCCACCTTGAATCCCATTTCATAAGACTTTTCTAGATACATTTATCTATCAATTCAATAAATATTTTATGACAGCCTTTGCCATATACAAAATATCAATCTATGATGTTAACAATTTTAAAAATATTTTTTCTTAAAAATCTCCCAAGTTAGTATATGATGCTTGGAATACATAAGGACAAATGCTCTAATGAAGATGTGCACAATATTTTGCTGACAAGTCAGAGGGAACAAAAATCTTGCCTGTGTAAAAGGGCAGGGAAGATTTTACAAAGCAGGTAATATTTGAAGAGACTCTTGAAAGATGATTAATATTAATTTTATAGGTAGATAATGACGGGAAGAATGTTCCTGGCAGATGACACTGACTATTCAAAGTGCAGGGAAGCACAGGAAGTGTGCATGATTGGAGAATGGAAAATAGTTTGGTTTTACTAAGTGAAGGATGGTATTCCAGACACTTAACAGTATGGTATAGATGACTGACCAATCAGGAATCACAGTGGTGTTACCTGTGCTTACCAACTAAATATCAGCTTTCTATTGCTGGATAAAACTATCTGATGTAAACAATTTAAGAGAAAAGAGATTTCTTTTGGATGATGGCTTCAGAGGTCTCAATTCACGATCAGCTGCCTCCAAGGTGGAAACATGGTAGAAGGGCCTGGTGGAGGGAAGCTGCACAACTCATAGCATCTGAGAAGCACAGAGCAGGAGCAGAGCACCAGAGAGGAAGGAGCCAGGGAGCAGACAGAGTCCCCGTGCCAGGTCTTCATGACCTATCCAAATACACACACAAGTGTGCTTTACTGATTCTCTAAGTAATTGCCATTCAAGATTAACCATTGTACAACTCTATAGCAAATGGCTTAGAAGGGAAAGAAACAAAAGACTCAGATAATAGTTGGATGACTGCAGTAGACCAGGTCTTGAAGACAGAGATAAATGATCAAGTTAAAGGCATATTTTAGAGATAGAATTTGAAGGATTTGGGTCAGGGATACAGCTCAGTGGCACAGTGCCTGACTGGCAAACTCAAGGTCCTGAGTTCAATTCCTGATACCAAAAATAAATTGTAGGATTTGATCAACAATTAAACATGTGAGATAAAGATCAACATAGGTAAAAGACACATTTGTGATGTCAAGTTTGAAAAAGAAGGAATGTTTTTGTATAAAAGAATTTACACACCTGAGGAACAGAGTTGGATATATCCAGAAGACAGTGATTAAATAGGAGACTAGAACTTAGAAAAAATAAACATTTGATAGTCATAGGTCACTATGTGGTAGTTGAAATGAAAAACACAGGCAAATTTTCTGAGGTTAAAAAATGAAGAAATTGATAAGAATAGAAGATTATCATTTAAAGAATAGAAAGAAAAATAAATTGGCGTTTTCCCCTATACTGAGGGTTTTTACAGACATGAAAAGCAAAAATCCATCTTATTCACCTTTAGGTGCCTTTAATGTTCAGTAAGATTCAGTACCTCACAAGCTTATATGTATAAACAAGAAATATTTGCTGAACTGAACCAAGCTTTGGGTTCATTGCAGAGCAGTTGGATTGGGATAAAATGATCTCTCAAGGTCAGTGGTAAGAATAAAAAACCAAGTTCATTTTTCACATAGTAGGGTTTTCATCTTTGGATAGACTAAAACATCATTTTCTATCTAGGAAAAACAAAGACTATCTCCCAGAAAATCAACTAGAAGATTAGCATTATCTCAGAAATGAATTTCTTATTGAGGATGGATGTTTGTGATGAAATTTATAGAAATACGGCATAATGTTTTCAAATACAATAGATAAAGGCATGATAGACCTCTTTTTAATAACTGATCTGAGAATAACTGTGCCTTGTGTTTTTTTTGAGAGAGAGAGACAGAGACAGAAACAGAGACAGAGACAGAGAGACAGAGAGAAGCAATGATCTTTCAGCATTGCCCAGGCTGGCCTTGAACCAGGAGACTCCAATGATCCTCCTGCCTCTGCCTCCTGGGTAGCTAGAACTACAGATGATACTACTGCACCTGGCTTAACTGTGCCTTTTATCTCGGCAGAGAGGCAGACTAGAGCCAGTGAACATAAGGGCTTAGGTTAAAATTAAAGCAAATCTTTGAACATGATATTTGTGCAAGACAATGTGCTAGACACTGATACAAAAAATGTAGAATCCTTGGGCTTTACCTGAACAACTAATAAAATTTTTCGCCCTAAGAAAAACACTGTGATTGTTGCTTAGTTTAACTTTTCAGTAGGGGACAGAGTTGGTAGTGGAATATTTGCCCTTATATCTTCATTTTTTCTTAACATCAATAAAAAAAATCAATAAAAGTCAACTCACCTTTCCTGTTACTACAGAGAAATAGGAGTAGAATATAGAAGCAGCCCAGGATCATCAAAACCTGTGGATATTTGGTTACCTTTAAAAAGTCTTAGTCATATTTAATCGCCACAATAAGAAAGCAAATTAAAACATCAATAAGATTCTATGTTACACCAGAAAGAATAACAATTATCAAGAAGTCAAAGAATAACAAATATTGGTGTGGCTATGGTGAAGAGGAACACTTCTTCATTGTTGGTAAGAATGAAAACTAGCACAATGGGTATGGAAATCAGCTAAGTACGGAGATTTTTTGAAGAACTAAAACTGAAAATTCCACTTGATCTAGCTGTTTCCCTTCTAGGTATTTTCCCCAAAGACCTACAGATATCATACTATGGTCACACATGTATACCAATATTCATATATAGATATCATACTATGGTCATACATGTATACCAACACAATTCATATAGCTAAATCCTGGAAGCAGCCTATATACCCATCAACAGATGAATGGATAAGGAAAATGTGGAGTCTATACATAATGGAAAGAAAGATAAATTACAGACATTTGTAAGAAAGTGGAGACATGGAACATATAATGTTAAGTGAAATAAGTCAGTCACTCAAGCTTAAATACCATAAGGTACCTCTCATTTAAGAAGGGCAAGGAACTAACAAGAAGAATAATAAAAGATGGGCAGAAGAAAACAAGGGGATAGATCTCTTGCAAATGGGAAGGGGCCCAGGAGAATGAAGGTGAGAGGAGTAGAAGGGAAGGGCAAGTAAATAGAATTAAGATTCTCCATTCTCAGGAACCTAATAACCTCTATGAATGTAACCATTATATGTCATGAGTCCAGAATTATAATAACAACAAGAAGAAAATGAGGAAAGGGGATATTGAGGTGGAGGGAGGTGAATAGGAAAAGGAAGGGGACTAAAAATAAAGAATCTGTATTATATACATTGCTCCACTGCCCAAGATGAATGTAAGCATCATGTACCACAAACATGTACTAATAAAAGAAAAAAATTTTAAAAATAAAGAAATCAAGAACTTTAAAATTTTAAAAAGAAACAAAGAAGAAGAAGAGAGAGGGAAGGGCTTACTAATCAAAGTAACATACACTGGGTGTTAAATGACTAGTTTAGAAAGAAGAGGGCTGGGGATATAGCTCAGTGGCACAGCACCTGCCTGGTAAGCATGCGAGGTCTTGAGTTCGATTCCTAGTACACACACACACACACACACAATAATAGAAAGAAGAAAGCATCCCCTGGAGAGCTACAAGCTGAGGGTTGTTACAGCAAAGTCAGAGGATTACAGCCTTTTGCAGTACAAAGACGTGAGCTCCAATGCTCTCCATAGGTTTCACCAGCTGACTGATGATTCTAGTCTTAGCCCTTTGGGTTTCCCAACTTTCAAAGTGGTAGAAATGCTAATAGTGGAAGTCTGCCATGCGATTTCTGCGAGGCTCCACAAGATGAGATGCTGAGCAATGATTTAAACCATAAGGCACTATGCCATGAACATTCATTGACTGGCACAGTAAGGATGCTGATTTGCTGGCAAAGGTGTTGTCCTTTCATCTCTCTGACCAGTAGAAGTTTGAAATGGTCTCTTCCTCAAAATAAACTATTCATAAACAAGTCAACTTATTCAAAAGTTTGAGTTTTCCTAAGTGTCCTGCCACCAAACCTTCAGCCCTAGTGAAGAGAAATACAAACATTTAAGACTCCAAATTTGAAATCAAGATTAACTACAAGTAGTGCTGCCCTAGGAAAGGATTGTAAATGGGTTCCTTGTAAAACTTAAAATTTCTTCCTTATTATAAGCATGTATCGTATAACATTTGCAACATAGGTTGTGAAAGTATTAAAATGCTTTCATTATGCATCAATGTCTTCATTTGTGTGAGTTTTAATCAGGTATTTTTTGAAAAAGTTTCCTAACTTTATTGGTATCAATTATATAAAAAGAACTAACAATATAACAACTACCTGAAACCTCAGGTTGAAAAATGTTTCCACTGAAGTCTATGAATCTTTCACTAGCCTCTCCAACCCAAAATTAGCAGGTTCAGGTCAGAATTATCTTGAACTTCTTATTGACATACATATTAACACAATATAGTAAAGTTGTGTTCCAAAATATTTTCTTCAGAATTTATACTGCTCCTTCCCCAAACTATTTGAAATCAGAAAAAGTGATCTTGAAGTGTTTCCAGTTATTTTATTAATTAAACAAAACAGAGAAGCTAGGTAGTCTCTCTAAGCTACAGATTCATTAGTGATAAACAGAATTAAGATCACAATGGGCTGAGAGGTTAGAAGACAGAAAACCATAATTTGAGTTCAAGTTCTGCTACTTACCAGCAGTGTGAGTTTAGCTGTATCATTTAAATGGTTAACTTGAGTTTTCCCATCATTAAAATGAAGTATTAACTGCCTTGATTCCAGGGCCATTGTGATGAGCAAATGAAATAGCATATGCACAGTTCTGTATCCTAATTTACAAATGTTGAGTATTGTTATTATTAGGAATGAGGACTGTTGTTACTAAGTCTGAGATGATTCCTCCACAAACCTGGGGTCCAATCCACAACTGACTCAGATTACAAACAATAATTTGTCACATCACACTAATTGCTGTCATTTATCATGCCCTTAACACATATGGACCCAAGTAAAGTTTACAAAAATCTGTGGGTCAGTATTATTATCCTCATTTTCCAAATGAGAAAATTTATTTTCACACAGGTTAAATAGCTTTTTGAAAATTTCACTGCCAATGAGGAGCAAACCAGAGATTGTAAAACTCATGTTTCTAATCACTGGAAGACATTCCCTCCCTGGATCTGGTCACAACTTCTTATCTGACTTAATGATCTTTATGCAATCATTTTGGGACACTGTAATGCCAGCCTTCTCCTGAAATCAAGAACCAGACCACACAACTCCTAACTTTCAATAAGGTATGTGAAATTTTCACACACTATTTAAAAAATTAAATCTCAGCATCATCTGTGTTCTCATGCATTAAGTATCAAATAAAAGAAATTTTTTTCTTAAAGTTCATCTGAAAGGGAGGAAACCTAGAAAATGTCTAAATCTCCTCCTGCTGTTACCTTCTATGCCATCACTGAATATTTCTTGTAATCATTTTAGTTTTAGCTATGTGGTCACTGATGTTGCTGCTGTTCCCAGCTCAGCTTCCAAATTTCCTCAGTTTGTAAAAATCAAGTGATGCTCAAAAGAGACAGTGTAACATCCCCAAAGTCCAAGAGTTGGTGGCAAATCTGAGACTGGAGCGTTTCAGTAGTCTTCTCCTACACAAGTCAGCACCCTTCTGACAATATTGCTCTGCCCTTGAGGAAATACAATAATCATTTCTCACATTTCAAGTACAATGTAACTTTCAGATTTGGTATTCATTGACATCATGGCATCATAGCCATGAGTCAGTCGTGAACTAAAACCTATGAAGTTCTGACTCTTAAATAATAAAAAGTATTTACCAGAATGATTCATTTCCTGTTAGACCTTAAAGGCAAAGCAAAAAACTCAATTTTTAAAATTTCCCAAATCAGAAAATAACAATTCTAAAAGAGACACTAAGAAAATTAGGGCTTACAAATCAGTCTTTTAGAAAAGAGGTCTATAAGAATTGAACAGGAAAGGGATTAAATTCTTTCATTATTTACTAAAAATACTTGGACTGCATTCAGTACATACAAAAAGGAAAAGAAGATGCAGCTAAACATGATCTTCCTATCCTAGCTGCATTTTGCTTTCACTGACCTTTGCACTTTGTCCTTGCAGACTAGAACCCTGAGATACTAACCTCTCAATAAGGAGAGAAATGGCCCTTTGGTAAGTGGATTTCCTATGTACCTACAAGTGTCTAAGGAATTTTAGTTCAGTTCCACCAATGGTAACAGAAAAGACATACAAAAAAAACAGATCATTTCTCCATATAAAAAGGATACATATGAAGGTAAACTCGGGATGCCATACGACCAGAAAGGAAGCGTACCTGGCCTTGCCTGCAGGCTTTTCACTCGGTCTTGAGGGATGAACATGTATCAGCCAGATGAGATTAGAAGGACGGCATGCCAGGCCCAAGAAATTCCCACTGTGCAGGAATTGAGGAGCAGTTTGGTGTTTACCAAAGTACCAGGCACAGGATGAATAGTTGCCGGAGACAAGGCTTAGAGATATAGGAGAGTTCTCTGAGAACAGTTTGAATTTGCAAAGAAAAAAAGAAAAACAAACAAACAAACAAACAAACAAAACCACATGGAATCTTGCAAAGGGGTGTACCAAGAATTTTACTTCTTATAAAAGGTCCCGATATTTATTAATTACTTACATCTTAAAACTTAAAACCAATTAAAGTTTAACTCTACAGTAATTATTATTCTAAGGCATTTGCATTCTAATGTTTTTTGAGCTGGAGAAAGAAAATGTGCTTGGGTTGGAAGGATGAAGCAGTGACAGCTATATTGCCTGCCTGTGACCATCGTCTTCTATTCCTTTTGGTATAGTGGACCAAAGTCAGGGAGCTCTTTGCTCCGAATTATCCATTCTGAACAAATTCAGTCTTCCATTGTAAAGTAAACTGTGATTTCAGTCACAATAATAAGCTTGCAACCACCCTGGCTTGGCTTTTTTAGGACCTTTACATTTCCTTGAAGTAAATTAGGGGTGAATGGATACAAGCATCTAAGGAAACCTGTTACGATATCCTAATGCCATTGTCCAGGAACCAAAATAATGCAAATGAAAAAATCAATTAAGTTGCATAAGTTGCCAGTTAGTGTCCAAAATATGGACTCGACTGATAACAGAAAATGCTACAGTGAGTATCATTCTTTCATCATTTAATGAGCAACTACCACATGTCATTCTCTGAAAGTTTCCAGGAGGACGAAAAAATAGAGAGGTTCCTATAATCTAAAAATTTAGCATTTGTCAAAGGCCTAAGATAAATCCACAGCAGCTCTACTTCAAGATAGACTATAAGAACAATAACAAAAGTTCCAGCAAATTGCTGTGAAGGTTTAGAGTCAGAGAAGATTAAATAAATTTAGAAAATTGCTCCAATCTCCATAGGAATAATAAATATGATCAAGAATAGAGAAAAATCAAGGATCACAATTTTCTTTCTGATTATATTGTCCCCTCCACTCCAAGAAAAATTCTGATTAGAAAGCCAGGCTTTATTACATACTTCAAAATGTGAACAAAATTTTAAGCGTATCAAAATAGATGGAAAATAAATTTCCAAAGACCAGAACCCCTCTGTTCCCATTATTTAAAACTAGGGATGGCAAACAGGAATATCTCAGCTGAGCTCAACCACCGTGAGGGCCTATGGAGCAAGAGAGAGAATTGCTAAGGTAACCAGACAGCAGAATGTAATTACCCAAATTGGAATTCAGCCAGGCTGTGCAGGCAATACCCACACTCTTTAGAAAATGTCATAGACTCTTTTAATAACCATGGCAATTTTCTTCCATAAACATGTATTAGTAGGACATATCAGAACAAGAATAAAATATTCTTGTTTTCTACACCCATGAATGGATACACAGCCAGAGCAAAGAAGATGGAATTTAAATCTCAGAAACATGATTATCAACTTGCTTAGCTACAATATTCACTCTTGTTTCTAAATGTAATTTTTAAAAATATAGGATGAGAGGCATAGTGCCATAGAATGCAAATAGAATTCAACAGAATAGAATGCAAATGAGGTGCTATATAACTAGTGAAGAATAATACTTAATTTTTTTCATGTTGCTAGTTTAGTGTAAACATGGAAATACACTATTTATACTGGAAAACCTAGTGGCATGTCATGGACTTGATAACATATCCAACACCCCCAACCTGCTCTTAAAAAAATTTACCTTAGGTTTCTGATGTCTTACTTTAGTTTAAAATTGCAATATATTAAGGTACAAATATTTTTCCATGGAAATTTTTATAAATTATATATTTTCCTCCACAGCTGAAAGTAAGTAATCTAGCCATTGATTTAAATCATTCCACTGAACAAATATTTAATGAATGCTTATGATGTTTCAGGAAGCCTCTTTTCTGGCAGTTTGCAGGCTGATAAGCACGTGACAGGAAACCAAGGGGCTTTCAAAAACTTAGAAATGCAGAGCTGTGAGTTGTCTGGTGGAAAGAACAACCAAAATGCAGAAAGATGCAAAACAAGAGTAAATGCCAGGCCCCAGTGCTGGTATTTAAAAAGCTATGTGGTACTTGGGTAGATAATAATCACAACATTCAGTGAACATTTTCTTTGTGCCAAGCACTATGTAAAGTACACAATTTTTTCTTCTTTTTGAATGGAACAAAACCCCAGTGTAGGTCAGAAAGGAGCCTCACTCTAGATGGGAGCATCATTTGAGTACCACTAGCTCCAGTGTCAAGAATTGACCCACTTTCTAGCTCATTTTCCTTGGACAAGATACTTATGTAACTTTGTTTCTTTTATCTGGAAAATGGGAATAGTTATACCTCTCTTTCAAGGTTAATAGGGTTAAAGAATATCATCTCATAAAAGTATTAACATAGTAACTAGAAGGTAGTAAGTAAGTAATGCCAAATGGCAATAGTGCTCATCACTAATATCTTTCTCAAATAGTATAATATTAGAATAGGTATTGTTATAAGTTACCCCAAACACCCTGGGGTTTATTTTTAGCTGATCAGTGGGTTCTGTCCCTTTTCCCTTAACTACTTCCTAGTACCTTGACCACTTCAGGCAGATGTTAAAGTTGTACTATGACCTGGGCATTGGTAACAAGGAGTTGTCAGAACTCTGGCCCCCGCCCTACTGTGGCTCCCTTCCCTCGCAGACCAGGAGGTGATAGGTGTGATAATTTCTCATTGTATTTCAATGTGAAAGTAAATTTCCTTCTGGCAATTTTTTTCACATACATGTTTGCATCTCTTTTAACGTTCTTTTCTCTTTTCATTACTTCTAATCCTTGCTCATTTGCTTACTAACATGTTTCTCCCTCACTCTCTCAGGCGCTCCCCTTATGCATTATAGTTGAATCCCAGGAACAGCACTAATTTTTGTTGATAAGCATTAGCATTAGAGCACAATGAAGGATGCATTTGTATCGAAGAAAGGAAAACCGTTTCCATCGTTCAGCTTGTCATCTCTAAGTCTCACAATCTTTTAAGGCTCTTCAAGTGCTCAGAAGTCCCCATTTTCTGATTTATCTTTTTAAAAAAATAATAAACCACCCTTTCCTGAGACACCAGTGACCATGATAAGCGAAACTGATTCTAATTGAATTTTATTTTATTCTCATCTTGTCTACAGTTGAAGTCAAAGTCTTGCAATATTTTGGCAACATTAGCTCTAGTAAACACTGATTTTTATTGGAATATACATAATCACATCTATATAGAAAAAAGTGCCCTGAATTATAAACCAACATGCAAGCAAATGTGTGAAACCACACTTGAAAAGCTGGGAAATGTTGATTATTTCAAGAATATTGCATGATACAAGAAGACATAGAGAGATGCTGATTTAGAACTCACACTGGTGAATTGTGTGCTTGGGCTAAATTGGGAATTTGATTTTGACTCTTTACAGAGAATGAATTGTAGTATTTTGTTCTGATACTATAGTCAGTTTCATTCACAAGAAGTATAGATTATGCAAAACTAATGAGTTCTGTGACAGTAAGTGCAAGTTGGTAATATATCCTTATCTTTGAGAAAGGGCTATGAATGACAATTTAGAACTGCCAGGCTGCTAGCTCCTAGTGTATCCAGAAAGATAACCTTCTTGATTGTCTTTTCATATAACTTGACTTTGGTCTTTCATCACTTAAGTCTAGGTTTCAAGGTAACAGGTCATATATACATCCATACTTCAGCCCAAATAGTATTGGGTTGAGAAGCCAATCTAATCAATAGCCTTCTCTAAATGATAGGATTTTCTGTTGGAAAAAGTCTTGCCACAATTCTGAATGCCAGGGAGAGGATCAAATGTTCATTTCAGTTATAGTTGCGACCAATTATTTTGGAAGATGATCCTATGAGAAAAGCAGCTTGAATAGTCCATCACCAGAATACGGTCAATGATAGGTAGTCTGTATTTACATTTACCCATACTTGTTTTCATTTTAAAAAGTTGCCAGGTACTGACACAATAGATCATTCATAATAAGTTATGCCTTCATGTGGAACATTATTTTTTACACCGTAAGTAAAACAAATAATATTTTCTTCTCAACTTCCTAATTAGACAATTGTCTGATCACTTTATAAAAGAATTCCAACACACTCTTAAAGAAAGCCATATGATGTTTATTACGAAAGGCAGTCTTGCCTTTTTTTTTACATTTTTCAAAATTTAATGTTTCATGTTCTAATTCCATTCAAAACCACATAAAACTTAGCTTGAACATACAAAATGCTTGAACATACAAAATGCTTGAACATACAAAATGCTTGTCCTTCAGAGTGGATTCTGTATTGTTGCTGCAGCAGGTATTCAAGGATAGAAATCTGACACTGATTTCATTTACAAGTGATACAAACTTAGAAACAGGCAAATATAACAGCAAATCTCAAATATCAAAGTTTACATCTAGCTTTTTTAGAAACTATTTCATTATAAGTCTTCCCACTGGTTTTCTTTTGTGAATGCAAAAAAAAAATTTTTTTTCCTCACAGTGAAACTATTGCAAAGTTGCACTCTTAATATACCACCCATCCTAAAAATTGCTGGTGAGCTAGCTCTTCTTTTCAGTGTTGGTGATTTTGAAACAAATAGTGATATTAATGGATCTAAAATTCTTCCCTACAGGTTTTGAGTTATGCTTATAAAATCATGTACAATGTTTCATTTTTTGCTTTTTGGAAATGATTTTGGTTTTTGCTTCATGGACTCTGGAAGATACCCAAAGTCCAAAGAGTAGGAACTAATTACCTGCTGAATAAGTTTGTGGCAGTGTGGCTTACAAGTCATTTAATACTTCTCTTTTCAAGAATGGTGGCAATTACGCTGCAAGATGAAACGTTTGCTTCAAATGATTCTTAATATTCTAGAGCTGGAAAATAAAATTTAGGAGCTGTTTTGATCTATATCCCCATTCAGGCTCTAGACGTAGTCATTTCAAACAGACCCTCTACCCACAGATGGTTATGTAATTTAAAGGTGAAAAAAAAGCTATTCATGCACCAAGGATGTAGCTCAGTGGCACAGCAACTGCCTGGCAAGTGTGAGGTCCTGAGTTTGATTCCCAGAACACACACACACACAAACACACACACACAAACTCATTCATCTGTCTTTCAGGGATGAAAGCCTTATGTCACAAAATTTCAATTTTATAACTCTTAAACAAATAAACTCTTAATTTTTCCTTCCTATAAACTCTCCTCAGAACTTTAATGTATTAGTTTGCTAGTGCTACCATAACAAAGTGCCACACACTGGCGGTTTAAGCAACAGAAATTTATTTCACAATTCTATAGGTCAGAAGTCCAAAATGAAGGTATCATCAGGGTTGATTCCTTCTGACACCACTTTCCTGGGCTTGTAGAAACATCCACTGTCTTAGTCTGTTTCTCCTGCTACTACAAAACTCAGAGCCTGGGTAGTTTACAAAGAACATAAATTTATTGTATACAGATATGGAGGATGGAAATTTCAAGATCTAGGTGTCAGTAGATTCATGCCTGATAAAGGCTCCTTCCTCACAGATGGCACTGTCTAGTTGTCCTCAGATGGCAGAAAAGCAGAGAAATACAAAGAAAGGAGAGAACACTATGATCCCACGTGGCAGAAGAGAAAAATGGGCTTTGCTTATTCCCTCCAGCTGCTTTATAAGGTTCAAAATCCCTTTTGTTCTAAAGACACCTTTTTTGGTAGTGCCAGGGATGGAACTAAGTCATTGCACATGCTAGGGGAGTTCTCTACCACTGAGCTGTATCCTCAGTCCATGGACCCCACCCCTTGATACTATTTCATTGGTCATTAAATTTGCACACATGAATTTTGAGGGACACTTAGATCACAGCAGTTGTTTTCACCTGATTCTTTATATGACTTTCCTCCTCTACATGTCTGTGTTCAAATCTCCCTTCATAAGGACACCAATCCTATTGGATTATGGTTCATTTGTAAGACTTCAGGTTACCCTAATTATCTCTTTAAAGACTCTATCTCTACATATATTCACATTCTGATGGTACTGCATGTTAGGACATCAGCACATGAATGGAGTGGGTAGAGTTTATAATTCTGCTCATAACAACATATAAGAGAGAAAAGGTGAGAGAGAGAGAGAGAGAGAGAGAGAGAGAGAGAGAGAGATCCTGAGGTTAAAAGGACTAGAGTTCTGTAGGCTTGTTCTTCCTTCTTTCTCTACCCATTTTTTTCCATTCCTATTCCTCCAGCAAGTTTCCTCTCAGGTACCTTCTAGACACAACTAGGATGCCAAGGGAAATTTAAATGATTCATTTGCTTTCCAGTGTTAATGGGCATGTATCATGCACCACATGCTGCGGTCACTGGATATGTGGAATAGTTGCAAAAGTAAATAAACCAATTTGTGTTTAAATAGCTTATGCCAAACCATATTTTCATGTATTATTTGAATGACAGCTAAGAATTCTTATCTTTACATCCCTGTGATGAGTAGCAGGGTGCTATGGAGGCAACACAGGAAGTCCAGGTGTGAGCACAGCTTTCTTTACCTGTCCAACAGGGGAATGCAAGGCTCAAGTGAGATAATAAAGATTAAGGAGCATTGTAAATTGAAAAGCGCTACAAAAAGCATGAGGTATTATACTAAATATCAGTAAAACCAGCTTTCAAATGCAGCATTGTTTCCTCCTTCTCATTCTCCACCTGCACATTCCACAGGCTAATTGCCTGTATTATTACAAGTCACCTTATTTAATCAAATTTAAATGTTCAGCCTCTAGTTAATTGAAGGCTCTGTAGCTATAACCAAATGTGATAGGTTATTACTCATGTGATAATTTGGGGGGATAGATTAATCAAGCCTGTGATGCATTTTCTCCTTTCCAAAATAATCCCTTTGTTTTCCTGCAGTATCCTCCAGTCTATTTTCATGTTTTAAACCTCAATATTCAGTTTTTGCACCTGGAATGGGCATTCTTCCTTTCAGTGTGCCCCGCTACTCCTCATTGCCCTTCTCTGGGCCTTTAAAACCTATTTCAGTATCCTGTATAGCTAGCTCATCCTGAGTCATACTCCTAAAATTTATCACATTACCTACAGTTCTATGGAGGAATCACGTTTAACCCTCACTTCCAACCTTAGAGATTCAGGGCACCACAGGAAGTCAGACCTTCATGGTTCTTCCCCAGGAACCTCCTACATCTTTCTCCTGGGCCACCTAAAGAAATGGCTGTTACCTGTCACTGTGACCAGCTCTTCTTCCTGCTTACTTCAATTTCCTACTACAGACAGGGTGCTCCTCTTTTCCCTGCTTTCCAGTGGCTGCTTTTCTTCTGAGTCACTAAAATGTTACTGTGATAAATGTCATCTCTTTCTCACTTTAGCAAGGAGTACAGAAGAGAAGAGCCTAGATGTTGTGCAGTGCATGGTTTTGAGACAGCCACCTCCCCTGCTGTCTGGAGCTCACAGTCCCATGGAGGAGACAAGTGTATAAAAAACAGTAACAGCAATGAGAAATAGACCGAAAGAAGTGCTTTGCAGATGTGGAAACACAAGTAAAGGCTGAAATTCTTCCTGGATAAGAAAGCAGAAACAGTCTAGGGAGATGAGATATTGTAACTGAGTCTCACAGGATTTCAAAAGAAGAGGACTTGAGAAGAGCATTCCAAGGGCTCAGCACTCGTATAAAATCTGGCATTTTGGAGTCTAAACCTGTGCAGCTGGGGACGCTGGGTAATAATGCATAAAGCTGGGAAGAATTCAGATCATGAAGGGTTTTGAACGCCAAATGTGTCCCACTGGTAACATGCTGCTGAGTGGCCAGATAGCCAGTAATCCCAGCAACGTTACCACACTTCGTCATCATAACTCAGGAAGAAACAACCCAACTGGAGTCTCTTTCAATACCTCTCTTAAGAGGAGGACTATAAACGAGCCATCATTCTCTTGATAGGAAAAAAAAATCATGTTTATATATCTTTGGCCCATCTGAATTCTAAAACAAACAAAAACATTACTGTAAGCTAAATACCTCCACAAGATGAACAAAATTCAATTCCATCTGCTATTCCCTACAGAATAAGGAATTGCCTGGCCTTTCCTATGGTTTCTCAAGAAGCTCGATCCTAGGTCTTTGGCTTTTTCTTTCCCTTTTTATAATCTCTGTTAAGTAACACATCTACTTCACAGTTCAGCTGTCATCACTAAGCTTCATAACTCCCACTCTGTTGCCTTGAGCAAAAACTTCACCTCCACTCCAGTTGCATATTGTCAGTGTTTGGAATCGATCACTACTTGACTGTTGGTTCTCACAGGTTATTCACCATGCCCATACGTAATGTCCTTTCTCCAAATTGTCTTCTCTCCATTTCCCTTTTCTTTTTCAGTGTTTCAGTCATCCTTCTGTACTTCCTAGCTCTTTAAAACCTCAAAATCATTTTTGATTCATCTCATCCCTGATACCTTATCAAACTGAAAATCCAATCAATTTTCATCTCAACCTCCTTTGTCCCCATTTTCACAGTCTTTGAGTCTGGATCACTGGGACAGTTTTCTCATTGGCTTCCCTGACTCTAATCCAACTCTGAACATAGCTGCCAAACTAATCTTCTTTAATATATCACTTTCATCATGCTGATTCTCTGCTCAATAATCTTAGATAGTTCTCTATTTCAGATTCAACCCAAATAGACTGAAAGCCCACTAGGAAATTTCACAGATGCTCTCTTCCCTGAGTGGTATATATTATTATCACAGTTGTATTGATGATGACAATTGAGGTACCAAAATTTAACTTGCTGAACACTAATAATTAGCAGAGCCAGGATTATAACCCAGTCCTATAAGTCTTGGTCCAGTGCTTTACCTTAATAGAAATTTGTAGCTCCTATGCATGGATTTTAAGAACCTTCATAATTGTTGTTTGCCTCATTTAACCAATTTAATTTTTGTCTAGCTACCCAGAACTGGCCTCCTTGCTACAAGTCCTGGCTTCTCATTGTCTCTCAATTTATTTACCCCATTCCTGCTCTCCACAGCTGTCCTTGGGTCCACTCTATCCCTCCCAAATCTCTGACGCTAAATACCCTAAGCCCCACCAGGGGGTTCTGATGACGGTTTTGGCAATGCCAGGCTTATTCGCTTGGATTCCTACAGTGTCTATGCTCGGGCAGATTGGATCACAGCCTAAGGACAAGCCCCATGAGAAAGGGTAGGAAAAAGGAAGAATAGCTGGGTGTTTGGATCCCTATGTACACCAAAGCATATACTAAATTATATACTCTCATGTATTTGGTATGATTTTGCAAAAGTAGACACCTGTGATAAATAAAATACACATTTAAAAAGAATTCATGCTGGTATTTTTCTCTCATATTTTTCCCAATTACAAGTAGCAAATATATATAACCTACTATATAAAGTCTGTGAACAATCTGATACATTTTTAAAAAATCTCAGTAAGGTCGAAAACAATTGGTATAGACACTTAAGTATGTACAATCTTGTTCTGCCATTATATATGTTCTTTAATTTTGCAAATCTCCCATGAGGCCTTGAAAAAACTTTTATACAAAGAACTAGATCATATTTTTGAATCCTATAGCACCTTATCCAGCTTGGTGACTTTTCAAGAAATAGTTGTTAAAAACTTCTCTCAGCTAATGAAATATAATAGTGTAAACTGAAAGAAATTTGGGCTTATAAGGTATTTGCTAAATGATAGGCTAAGCAATAAAACAATTTTACAGTTCAATATGTTGTGCAGGACATTAGAGCACCTCATTTCAAATCACGGCCATGGATTTTAGTAAAATGTCTGACTGTCACCCTTTATTGAAAACCATAAGATTTTAGTAGATGAATTAGAACCTCTGAATTATGGCTTGATTAACATTAACTTACCTGCAGGTGCTCAAATATCTCACTTCTACTTGTACATTAGAAAAAAAGAGATAGCCTTTGAAAAAAAATCATTTGAATTCCCTATTCCTACACTGCATCATAATCATGGGGTGAAAAAATGCCTTGAGTCAATTGCTTAGTTTTCAGATTGAGTTAGATTACAGTGTTAAATTATGGCCTAGATATATCTTATTCTTGGTGATGATAACTATGATCACTTGATAAAAATGGTGTTAGCTGGGATATCCTATATTACTATCTGTCCTCCATAATTGATATTTATGTGATTATTAGTACAGTTTTTGCAACCTTTTCATCAGTGTGAAGCACCAGATATTTCTCCTTGTGCTTACTACTAGAAACTTGTCTTTCTAATCTGTTGTAGTTCTAAAACACAGAAAAAATGCTTAGAATTCTTTTCAAAATTAAAAAAGTGTACTGTGAACAAGAGTTTATTAAACAGTTTCAAAGATGTTATTTGATACTTAGATGTCATTGTGGTTATATTCATGTTCTCAGATTTAAGGTTCTCTCTCTAGAATCTTGCTGTTCATAGTATCAGATAAGCAGTCCCTTCTAAATGAAGTATTATCTAAATGCTACTTATGTATCAGATGAAGATACCTGAAAACTTAGAAACGGAATTATATACCACAAGTTGACTTACTAAGTGCCTATTTCCAGCTCAACAAGCAAGTTTGCTCTCCCATCTTCCTTTCCCAGTAGGTAGGATAAAAAACGGAAATAGGAGGATTCAATAGCCATTAATTTCATGCATACTTAGTATATTAGATGTATAGAGGAAAACTTGGTGTGATACTCATAAACCAAAAACTGCCTCATGATAACATGGATGTTAGTTGTTCTCACCAATTTCAGGTTCCTAGTCTTAAATTACCCATGCCGAAGACCAACAAAACAATCACCATATTTCAAAACAGTCTATATTTTATCTTCCCAGTGCCATCCATAAAATGGAAAAATCTTGCTGAAAGAGTCTTCAAGATGCCACCAAACCTACCTCTCTGCTCTTACACAGGATTTCACTGAAATTGTCACAAACAGGAATCTATGCATTTTTAAAAAAAGTCCCTTCTTATTATGTTGCCATATTTTCAGATTTTTCCTTTCATTTAAAAGATCTATATGAACAAAATACATTTTCACTACAGTGAGATATATTTTACGACACAACATATATTTGTCAAATGTTTAAGGTGTTCTTATAAATTTCCAGTTTTAATTTGATGGGTGGAATTTATTCTTTCTGTTTTATATATCCAAATAAAAAACCAAATATTTCTCAAATAGCATGTCGCAACAAAGTGTGATTCATACACTCTTGTGCATGTTTCCTTAAAATGATTGTCATTGTTGTTCCGTTGTTTAATCTGATAATTAAGCAAGCACTAAATCTTACATTGGAGCAGAAAATGTTAACACACATTGAGAAACCAAAAAGCGTAGAACTATAATCTGTATGATAAAATGCATTACTCTGTTTAAAAGGATTGTTTTACAGATGCAATTAACAATCAGCGATCATACAGTTTAGACCGGTGTTTTGATGCCATCTGTTGGAATAAGTCCTCTCACTCTCTGGAATGAAGCTATAATTTTCAGTTTACAGTTTCATTAGGCAACACACGAGTATAACAGTCACAAAAAGAACAGAAATCCTAAACATTTTCAAATTTATAGTCTCCTATAAACAATGAAGTATGTTGCTGAAATCTTCCCCCGAAAAAGGAATTTGGAAAACTAGCAACATGATCATAGATTACTCTGTTTTATTTTGCAGTCCTAAAGTATTATCAACAGTTCAAATGCCAATGATAATTTTCTAATTTTATTTTCAATAATTGAAATGCAATTTCCATCATTTTGGTTCATTTGTGACATTTTTTAAATTTAAAGACAGCTTTCCCCATGCCTAAAAATGTTATTACGTAATGCTAGTGGGGAAGGTTAACAAGTGTCCGTTAGAGCACATTACTGTTTGTTGTTATTAGCTTATTAAATGTCAGATCAAATCTTTGGGGGCTTTTAATACACTAGGGGGTGCTAGTTCCCTACATCTGCACATTTACAAAGCAAAACTTTTTCCACAATTAATTTTTGGAAATTATAGAAGGTAACTTAATATTCTAAGGGAGTATACAGGTTGCATGCTAGATATGAAGAAAAGGAAAACAATAGTTCATCAAAATTGCACTGAACAAAACAATAAGAATCCAAATGAGAATAAGATTTTACTTGCAAGAGGTAAGGTTGATGTGGTCTTTCATGGGTCAGATATTAGTTTGTAGTATTAGACAAAACCTGAAAGAAAGCCACAGCTTTTCAAAAAGTAAAGTATGGCACCTGAGCTTCTGAGTGCCATCTATTATGTCTACAGTGTTGCAAAAGAAACGCAAAGCAAAATCACAAGGGGGAAAGAGTTTCTTTACTAAATTTAGACATCATATTTGAGATTCTCTTCTTTTGATATTCCAAACAGTCCGAAATGACAAGAAGTCACCATTAAGATGTGAACTCATGCTCTATAGTAGGCTGCTAAATTACCTCAAGTAACTAATAGTTCTCTGTGAGGTCTTGGGACATTTGCATGATGAAAGTACACACACATACACACACATGCAGGCACGCAAACGTACACATATGCACGCATACACAAACACACACACACATACACACGTAAACTTTTTACATTTTTAAGAACAGAATCAGTCCAGACAATATCACAGATTCCATTCTATAGACAGTATGCATGTGGGAGAGTAGATTTATTTTTTCTTTCCTTTTTGTGGGGTGTGGTTTTCTTTATTTCAAAAGAGTAACTAATGCTACTCCACATATACTCAAATTCAGGCAAATCATAGTAATTTCTAACTTTCTAACTTTAGAGATAGGTTGAATTTCAAGAACATCTCTTCCCTGGCATTTCTTTGTCAATCATCATAATCTTCTAGTTCAATATCCTTTTGATTCTTCTTTTAATCTACCAAACTACGTACATTCATCTGATCTGTCCAATCTTTTCTTAGTATAACTAAAAGTATCTTAAGAAGTTATTCTCAGAGTGCTGTATTTCCTATCTTGCCAAATGGTCTAGCGGTACTTGCTTGGGTAGACTCCTTGGATTTGTTGGACTTAATATCCATCTCAGAACACTTCAAGATTATGATAAAACACATTATAGATGAAGTCATATCTTTGGTTAACATCATAGCACATTAATCCTGCTATAACAGAAACAAAGCAGTGTATTTTTCATAAATAGAAACACATAATACTATAGGAGTATACAAATAACACACACATATAGGGTAAGGCACCTTGAACCATGAACAAACACCATTTAGACATAAGAATAGTGAAAAGTTTTACACAGTTGTCACAGACAATCTTAATGAATATCATCCATTGTTTTATAATTTTATATTCTCCATCTACCTAATGTGACATTCACTATGCAAACAGCTGTTGCAAATTTGAATGTAAAAGGGCAGTGTTGTGGGTTCATTTTGAGCCACAACAGGTTTTTCAGATACAGTAAGTTTTCACCTTTTCTTTGAGAACAGAGGCAAAAATTTAGCATTGTTTACATCTTGGTAAACTAGATGAAGGCAAAAAATGGCTTTCAAAAATGCAGTAATTTTTACAGTTGTCAGCATGTACTGACAAATAATATAAACTATGCCATTTTATATTGGAGAATCACAGAATCTTAAAGTTAGAAGGGGTCTGAAAGTCATTTTATTAAACTTCCATCCCCATGCATGAAGCTCCCTGACTAATTACAGAAAAATGCTTTTCTATTTTCTACTTAAAACCCTCCAATCATAGAAAATCACTGCCTTACAGGCATAATTACTAGAAAGCTCTGTTTTTTATTGAATTGATGCCTGTCTTCTCTCCATGTCTTTTAATAGATTAGGCAACAATGTGTAACAAGTAGATCTTGAACCTACTATTCCAAATTTTGTCTATATTTTATAGTATCTTAAACATAGAGGATTGCCTATGCTCAAATCCAAATCCTGCCATATGTTAGCTTTGTAACCTTCAGAAATTATTTTTTTGTTCTTTCAACATAAAATTTAAAAAGAAATAAAAATGGAAGAATTGTTTCACACACACACACACACACACACACACACTCACACAAATCTAGAATGTGACCAGTTTTCATTGCCCCCATGATTATCCATGTTTGTCCTCAACACCTGCATTTTAAGACACCTATGTATGCGCACTTCTATGTATTAGTTTTCCTGTCCCACAATTCCATTGTCAACATGGCTGCCACAGTGTTCTGTTTCCAATTTGGTCAAACTAAGTGTCTCATTTCTTCAAAACCATGCAAAGGCGTCACATTAAATTTAGAGGTTACGCCTTTAATCCCAGCACTCGGGAGGCTGAGGTAGGTGGAGCATTGTGAGTTCGAGGCCGGCTTGGGCTACAATGCGGCGCAAGGCCGACCTGAGCTACATAGTGCGACCCTGCCTCAAAAAACCAGGGCCGGGAGTTTGGCTCAGTGGCTTAAGCGCCTTCCCTGGCAGGCGCAAGGCTGTGAGTTCAATCCCCGGTGCCGCAAAAAAAAAAAAAAAAAAAAAAAATTTAGAGGTTAAAGTCCTTAAATGACCCCCCCCCAAGCAACCTGCTGTTTCGGAGGTCTGGCTGGATTAATAGCAACCAAGGAACATCAACCAACTTTTGTTTTGTAGATTTGGCCAGGCCTCTGGGCAGCAACCCAAGCATCTCTTTATAGCAGGCAATGTAGCAAATATGGGGGATTCTCTTCTGTCTTGTCTTTTATTATTAATAAAATATTTAAAAAAAAAGAGGTTTACAAGGTACTCCATCTAGTTAGACTCTGATTTTTGTCTCCCCTCACTCTTCCCTGATTTTACTTGGGCAGTACTAACCACACTGATTGATTTTGCTCATCCTGGATACAAGAGACACATTCCTGCATTTGAGCCTTTACTACTGCAGCTCTCACACATAGAAACATCCTCCCCTACATATCTGCCTGCTGATATACGTTTTCCTTCAACTCTGCTTTAATCTTGCTTTCCCACTATGGTCAATTCTGGTTCCTCTACTTAATAAACACAAGTTGACCTCCACTTTCTCTAGAACTCCTGATGACTTTGCTTGCTCTATTATTTTTTATATCACTTCTCACTTTTCAATACTATAAAAGTTATGATTTTTCTATCAGCTATTGTCTTTCTTCACTAAAATAAAGTTCATCAGGGCAGGAATTTTTGCCTATTTTGTACCATAGTACCTTAAACATAGAGGTTATTTAAAATAGTTATGAAGTGGGTGAAAGAAATTTAGAATACATATAAACATATACTATTTAAACAGTGGCTGGAACACAATAAATTTCCTATTATTACTACCACTATTCTTATTGTAATTGCTATTCCTGTTGGTTACATTACCACTGGTGCCATTTTTATTATTACCTAAGGCATTCACGTCCACTTCCTAAATTATAGTTACTAAACGATCCCAAATTCCTGGGTTATTTCAGTGTCTATTACATTTGACACTGTAATAGAAGCCTCATCTTTAGAATTGTTTTGCCTCTCATGATG
Organism: Dasyprocta punctata; assembly: GCA_004363535.1. Classification (NCBI taxonomy): domain Eukaryota; kingdom Metazoa; phylum Chordata; class Mammalia; order Rodentia; family Dasyproctidae; genus Dasyprocta; species Dasyprocta punctata. Next base: position 172,149 of record RJWM01000933.1, read on the forward strand.
GGGTGAGTCCATAAGTACCCTGACACTTACTCTACTAAAAGACTTGCCCTTCATTCGCATTTGATTCATGTCTGGACTTCTCTTCTACTTTCTCTTTGTTCCTTCTGCAATGACACTAAATCCCAGGGCATTTGCCTGGAGCATGTCTCCTTAAAAAGAGGATACCCAAGCAGCATTTCCCAAAGTCGTGTGATAATGTAATGTCCTTCATATTGCTCTTTATTAAACAATGCTCTAGATCAGAGGGTCCTAAATTGTCTTAGTCTCTTGCATCCCTAGTGGTTCAGGGAATATGTTTGCCTTTGGGCACTGAACATTCTTTCAAAATCTGGAAGCTAATTGGACATTATCATTTTCATTTCCTTTCTTTACAAGTTTAAGTATGGGAGTTGCTTTTACCACAGAACCTGGCAAAAACACAGCTTTTAAAAAATATGATATAATTGAAAGAAATGTAGTATGATCTAATGTTGAAACTGTGAAACTGACAGATAATGAGTATGACTGCTTCCTTAGAAAATTTTAGGAACTGTGACTCTAGACCAGTAAAGGTCAACTTTGCTGTTCATGTAAATCACCCAGCATCTTGTCAAAATGCTCATCAGATTCAACAGGCCTGGGCTACCACCTGATATTCTGTATTTCTAACTGTCCCCAAGGGATGTGATGCTACCAGTGCACAATCACAGAGTAGCAAAGCCCGGGACTACATGATCTCCTCATAGAGTTGTGAAGTAACTGTAAACACGATACTCATTTATTCACAGAATAAAGGAAGTTTCAAATGCTTCTATCAACTAGCAGCATTCAGTTGTCTTATGAACAATGAAATTATGAACTTCAAAGCCGGGCGTGGTGGCGCACGCCTTTAATCCCAGCACTCGGGAGGCTGAGGTAGGCGGAGCGTTGTGAGTTCGAGGCCTGCTTGGGCTACAACGCGAGCGTAAGGCTGGCCTGAGCTACATAGTGCGACCCTGCCTCAAAAAAACCAGGGTCAGGAGTTTGGCTCAGTGCATTAAGCACCTGCTCTGGCAGACGCGAGGTTGTGAGTTAAATCCCCGGTGCCGGGAAAAAAAAAAAAAAAAGAAATTATGAACTTCATTCACATTCAGAAAGTGAGTCAATAGCAATTGATAAAGGGCTTTCTGGTCTTTCCCAGAGTTCAAAACCCGTGACACTGCCCAGTGTGATAGAGTGACCATTAGATGTAAGTTTGAGGAGAAGGACACATCATTCAGAAGGTCTGTTGTTTTTAAATTGAGTCTTGGGGGTATATATTATGTAAGTTCCAGGAAACTCATTCTGACCATTTTTGAGGTGGCAACCTGAAAATTACACACTGCTGTGAGGTCATCCACTGATATTTCACCAGAATCACTAACAAGTATTGTACCATAGACTGGCTGGAAGGACAAGATCAAAGAAAGGAACATAAAAGTGTTCTATTTTAAAATACATAGTTGTGTTACCGTTTCTTAAAGGAGATATAAACACTATAAATGTAATATGCTCAATAATGTGACTGAATTTTTAACCATTCACAGAAATACAAGTGGTTTCTAAATTTTATCCTGAACCACCCTTCTACATAGTAAATACTGACTAAATATTATTAAGTAAATTATTCTTAAAAATGAACAGTTACATTATTACTATGGTTATTGGAATTTCTAAAATTTAAAAATACACAGTTATTAGTATTAGTTTTTAAATTAAATCACCAAATATTTTAAATACAAGTCAAATTTATATTGTATGTGGTAGAGAAAACCGGAGTTCCTTCTATAAGTACGAAGAATGACAGTGTTTGCCTATTTGAAAAGAGTTATGCTGCTAATTCTCCTTTGCAAGGATGATCATTCCTCTGTTTTGTAAGTCTCAGGAAAAAAAAGAATTATGCAAGTTGCTGATTCTTTCATCATAAATTTCAACCTCCCAAAAAGTAATAGATCTCTTTGGTACACCAATGATCAAAATATCCCACCTTAAAATGCTTTCAAAGTATCCTTAAAAGGGATGTTTATAAGATTGAAAAGAATGTTCATTGTGAAGAGAAAATAAAATGAAATGAGGACAATGACGGGAACTCAGGATGGAAGGGGGAAAACGAAAGTCAGGGGAGAAGTAATTATCTTCAGATATTTGAGAAACATCATTTGTATGACTGCAGAGGCCAGAATTATGAGAATTAAGGAAAAGTTATAGGGAAGAAAATGTTAGCTCAATATTAAAACTGTAAAATAGTGATTGAAACCCACTACATAATTGGGTGGCCTTGGCAAGTCATAAGGTTTCTGTTATTGAAGAAATATAACCAAAGGCCAAATAACCACTTATACTAGCTTGTTATGGACACCATAAGAAAGTATCACAGACTTGGTCATTGAAGCAGCCTAACTTTATTTTCTCAGTTTTAAAGGTTACAAGTCTGAGATCAAGGTGTCAGCAGAACTGGTTTCTTCTGAGGCCCTTTTTCCTTGGTTTGTAGATAGCCACCTTATTTCTTTCCTCACAAGGACTTTCCTATGGCTGCACACATCCCTCGAATCCTGCGTGTCCAAATCTCTTCTTATCAGAACATTAGTCAGGTTGGATTAGGACCCACGCTAACAACCTCACAACATCATAATCACACTTTAAAGGTTCTATCGCCAAATGCAGTCAGCCTTCCATATCCATAGGTTCCATATCCATAGAGTCAACCAAACATAAACCAAAAATATTCAGAACAAAACTGTCTATACTGAACATGTGCAGACTTTTCTTGCTACTATTCCCTAAATAATAAAATGTAATGACTATTTACATAGAGTTTACATTTTACCAGTTATTAGGAGTAATCTAGAGGTGATTTAAAGCATATGGGAGGATACACATAGATTAAGTGTTAGTTCAACACTATATATATATATATATATATATATATATATATTTTTTTTTTTTTTTTTTTTTTTTTTTTTTTTTTTCCGGCACCGGGGATTGAACTCACAACCTCGCGCCTGCCAGGGCAGGCGCTTAAGGCACTGAGCCAAACTCCGGGCCCTGGTTTTTTGAGGCAGGGTCGCACTATGTAGCTCAGGCCGGCCTTACGCTCGCGTTGTAGCCCAAGCCGGCCTCGAACTCACAACGCTCCGCCTACCTCAGCCTCCCGAGTGCTGGGATTAATTCAACGCTATTTTTATTCAAGGAAATTGTGTACATATAATTTTTGTATCCATGGAGTGTCCTGGAACCAAGTCCCTGTGGATAACAAGGAACAATTATACAGGCATATTCTGGTATACTGGCAGGGAATATATTCAATATATGTACATATTTTGGGTGAATGCAATTCAACCCACAACACCACCTTTTTCATGATATAAAGGAGACAGTCACTGTGGCTGGTGGTGGGAGAATGAACTGTACTAGATATTACCAAGGATCTACATTCTAATTCTGAGTTAGAAACTCAACAAACATGAACACTAAATAAATTTTCATTTATCTGAAGTCTCATTTTCTTAAGCACAGTTTCTGCAATTGTCAATTATGAAGGCAATGATCCAGTTTTATCCCAGTGAAATGGAATAAGTTAAGTGTAAGCCCATTTTAAATGGCTATTTTACATAAATAGTATCGATAAAAAGAATTTTAATGATATTATTTTAAAATTACTATTTATTTCATAAAATTATCACAAAGTTCATATCAAAAGTTAAACTATTTCTCCACCAGTCTGTCACCTGTATCAATGAAACTATTCATTTTGTATTTCCTTCTAGTTAGTACTAACTGTGCATAATTTACGGATTTGTGATCATAGTGAATAGATCTGTTTTTAACTTATTTTCTAAGTACATAAATATACAGAGGCAAAGCCTTTATAATCATTATTAACAAACAAACAGCTGGGGATTTAGCTCAGTGGCACAAGCACCTGCCTGGCAGGCCTGACGTTGTGAGTTTGATCCCTGGTACCAAAAAAAAAAAAAAAAAAAAAAAGAACAACATATTGTAGTGTATAAACCATACACTATTTACCATGATGTCCCTTGATGCTGTATATTTAGTTTGCTACAATTTTTTTATTGTTATAAAGTCAACATGCACATCTACTTTTTTGTTTGTTTGGTACTGGGGATCAAACTCATGACCTTGCACTTGCCAGGCAGGCACTTGTGTCGCTGAGCTAAATCCCCAGCCCCATCTGCTTTTTAATACATAAACATTTTTCTTTTTGGAAAATCTAACTTGGAATAAATGTTTAGAAGAAGACTAACAAAACGAAAATCTATATGTAGCTGTTATGAGACTCATTCTGGACCACACATATAGTAAGCAACAGAAACAATCCAAGGATTAGTCCATGGGAATCAAAGCCTGTATTTTTTTCCTTTATGCTACACTGCGTCTCATGAAGAGGAAAGCCATAAAGAAAAGGGTATTACATCTATAATAGATTCTAAAAGACAAAGAGAAGCCAGTATTAGTGTATGCTATTGAGTGGTCCAAAGAAATCAATGATTGTTCACAAATATCACTGGGAGTTGATGAGAAACATTGGTGATAGCACTGAATTCCTTTGCCAAAAGAATCACCTGTCAGCTCTATGATCAGACTTCTGAGTTCAAACCCTAGCCACTTATTGACTCGGTAACACTGGGTAAGTCACCTGACCTCTCAGTGTTCAGTTTCTCTCATCTATGAAATGGCTATAATAATTGTACCAATACTCAGAGAGACTGCTGTGAGGAATAAACAACATGGTTATATGTCAGGCACTTAGAACAACACTGAACATCTAATAAATGATCAAAAAAATGTTAACTACTATTTTTATTATTATTTAACAGCTACAATTCACTTCAGGTAAAATATATTAGACATGATACACGTGCATTCTGTATACACGTATATACAAATACAGGTTATATATGTATACATATATGTATGTATATATATATTTCTGGGTATACAAAATAATAAATGAAAAATATCATACACATAGAACAGAGTTATCATTGAGCGGGTGCACCAGTTACAATTTCACTATTTGACAGATACAGAAAACTGTTTTAGAATATGAGTGCTTGATGCAGGAAATAGTTTTGCTTATTCACCTATTTTATTCCCTAAAATGTGTTGAGGACTGGGATGATATCTTATTGATCATTTAATCCTTAATGGCCAGCATAGTTCTTAAATGTATTGGAGATACAAATGCAAATGGAAGCATTTAATTCCAAAGTCTATTTTCATTTGAAAGCTATAGATAAAATAAACATAAAGTGAACATAAAATGTGTTGGTTTATAAATTAATTAGATGAACAATGCAGCTAATTCTGATCTGAACATCAGCAGTGTTATGGTTGGTGTCTGGCTGTTACACCAAAGCCTCATGCAGTCATGGGGGTCAGGCTTTTTGGAGGTGGCTGACTCTAGAGTTTGTGATTGATTCATGGTTCAGTACAGGGATTAAGGGTGTGAGTGCTACATCTGCCCTAGGGTGGGTAACCTCTGTGTACAATATAAAGGACAGAAAGATCTCTTTCTCTCTCGCTCTCTTGCTACCTCTCTCTCTCTTCCCATCTCTCCCCTCCCCCCTTCCCTCCTCATTCCCCCTCCCCTCCCTCCATTGCTCCCTCCCTCCCCTCTCTCTTTGCTCTTTTCTGCTGCCATGAACAGTTGCCCCTCTGCCATGTGTGTCCTGTCTTAGAGCCAGCTAAATATAAACTGAAGCTTCCATAAATTGTGAGCTAATAAACATTTCCCCTTTTTACTTTGGGTGGCAGGCATTTTGTCTTAGCAACAATACAAGAAACTAAGACAAGAAGGCTTGTTTTTTGTTTGTTTGTTTTATAGATCTTTATTTTATAAAACCAGACCATTTTCCCAAAATTCCAGGAACTTCGTGGATTGCTTTTAAGTAATTAAATAATAAAGGAAAATTCAGATATTTTAGATGAAAACATGTAGCATATATCCGGAATATCTTCTTTGTTTTAAATATGTTTCTAATATCTTGGGGAAATTCTCCTTCAATGTTTTAAAAACATTAAAATAAACAGATAGTAGTCGTTAAATTCCACATATTGGCGCAAATACCAAAATCAACACATAGTACACTTATTCTCAAATATATACTTCTATATCTCCTGACACCCAAATCTCTACTAACATAACAAAAAAGAAATTTAAAAATCAGTAAACCCATAAAGTTAAAGAAATGACAGAGGATATGACAGAAAAGCAAGATATAGAATTGAAGTGTTGAAACAGTAGTAACATGGGTGGAAACTAACTTAGTAGAATGCATAGAATTGAACTTAGGTGCCTACTTGAGGAGAGGCAGGAAGAAGCATGCTGACTGATACAGCAAGGAGAATGTCAGGGTTGGAAATCTCTATGGAGAAAAATGTGACTTTCTGATCCCAACTCACCACCAGTCAGGAAGAAATCTAGATTAAGGGATACTATGTATAACAGAGTTCACTAATTTAGTAAAATCTTCCAAACATAGGAATGATATATATTGGTAACTATTGTTGTTTATCTCAGTGTTGGGAATCTTTCAAGCTCCTGGTGGAAGAAAAAAGTTTCCCAAAATTCTAACCTTCATTTGAAAACTTCAAATTCTATCATTGGGAACCAATACCTTCAGTTACTTTCCCTGCAGTAACAAAGTTATTTGTTCATTTTTAAGCAAATTGGTGCCAAGTAGCCATCTTTGAGTAACCATCCTTCTCCAGTCAATCTCTGAAGTAAAAATGGTATTCTTTGAAAAAAGCAGGTTGTTCAGTTTTTAGGTCAAACAACTGTATATGTGCTTTTCTTCCCTACATCTACTGT